>JASTWF010001010.1:0-136576 GCA_030390025.1 Squalus acanthias
CCTTCTCTCCTCCCCTCCTTCTCTCCTCCCTCCCCCTCTCACACATCCCATATAAAATCACACAGCCCGGCATAACTATCACCAGGGCAACGATGACGATCCAGGACGCAGATATGGTGCGCAGCGATTGGTTGCCTATCCCCCGGCTCCGAGGTCGCGGCGTAGCTAGCAACCGGCATGGCGACTGTCTGTGTCTTTGTCGGGCTTCGGGCCCAGAGAATGCCGGCAGTTAGCGCCGTAACCGGGATAAAATAAACTCGACTCTTTGTGTCATCTGAGAGTATGGGAAAGATCAGCATCAACATGGCGAATAAGAAAGGTACGTGTTGTCCTGCCCGCTGCTCGTCAGTGTTGTGACAGTGCCTGGTGCTGAGTCAGTTTAACTGAAGTGGCGCGTGCTTGTTCTCGGGCGCGCGCTGAAAGTAGGACGGCGCGTGAGTTCAGTGGGCTGATTTTTTTAATTTATTCACGGGTGTCGCTGGCCAGCACTTTATTGCCTATCCCTCATTGCCCTCCAGAAGGTGATGGTGAGCCAACGGAGTGGCTTACTAGACCATTTCACAGGTTAGTTAGGAGTCACACGTAGACCAGGTAAGGACAGCAGATATCCTTCCCTAAAGGGTATCAGTGAACCAGATGGGTTTCACAACAATCCACTAGCTTGTTATTCTAGATTTATTTAATTTAAATTCCCCAGCTGCTGTGGTGGGATTTGGAACTCACGTCACCGGATCATTAGTTCAAGGCTTCTGGATTACGAGTCCAGTAACATAACCACTATGCTACCGTACCTGATTGCAGTGCAGTAGCACAGCTTGTACTTTACTGGATCACTAGAAACGACCATCTAGGCAGAAAAGTATCCCATCGCAGCATCCAACAGTATCTTCAATGATTCCAAACTTTTTGTTTCCACTAAATGTTCTAACTGCTGATTCTTTGCCTGAAGCTTCCCTAACATCAGACCTAAATTTGCCAGTTTGAAGTTAGAATCATAGAAATTTACGGCACAGGAGGAGGCTATTTGACCCATGGTGTCTGCACTGGCCGAAAAAGAACTATCCAGCCTAATCCCACTCTCCAGTTCTTGGTCCTTGCAGGCTACAGCACTTCAAGTGCTTTTTAAATGCGATGAGGGTTTCTGCCTCTACCACCCTTACAGGCAGTGAGTTCCAGATCCCTACCACCCTCTGGGTGAAAAATGTTCTCCTCAACTCTCCTCTTATCCTTCTACCAATTACTTTAAATCTATGCCCCCTGGTTATTGACCTCTCTGCTAAGGGAAATAGGTACTTCCTTTCCACCAAATCTAGTCACCTTGCAATTTTATACACCTCAATTAAATTGCCCCTCAGCCTCTTCTGTTCCAAAGAAAACAACCCCAGCCTATCCAATCTTTCCTCATAGCTAAATGAACTATATGCAGTACTCCAGCTGTGGCCTAACTAGTGTTTTATACAGCTCCAGCATAATCTCTCTGCTCTTGTATTCCTTAGTCCCGTCTGCCTTCTTAACCACCTTAGCTACCTGTCCTGCTATCTTCAGGGATCTGTGGACATGCACTCCAAGGTCCCTCTGTTCCTCTACACTTCTAAGTATCCTACCATTTATTGTGTATTCCCTTGCCTTGTTAGCCCTCCTCAAATGCATTACCTCACACTTCTCTGGACTGCCCACCTGACCAGTCCATTGATATCTTCCTGCAGTCAACAGCTTTCTTCCTCCATCAGCTATCAGCCACACGGCCAATTTTTGTATAATTTGCAAACTTCTAAATTGTGCCCCCTACATTGAAGTCTAAATCATTGATATATACCACAAAAAGCAAGGGACCTAGTACTTAGACCTGCAGAATCCCACTGGAAACAGTCACAAAAACATCCGTCGACTATTACAGTTTGCTTCCTGCCGTTGAGCCAATTTTGGATCCAACTTGCCACTTTCCCTTGGATCCCATGGTCTTTTACTTTTCTGACCAGTCTGCCATGTGGGATCTTGTCAAAAGCTTTGCTAAATCCATGTAGACTGCATCAAATGCCCTACCCTCCTTGTTACCGCATCAAAAAATTAAATCAAGTTAGTCAGACATGACCTTCCCTTAACAAATCCATGTTGCCTGTCCTTGATTAATCCATGCCTTTTTAAATGACGATTAATACTGTCCCTCAGAATATCTTCCAATAATTTGCCAACCACTGAGGTTAGGCTGACTGGCCTGTAATTACTCGGTCTCTCCCTTTCTCCCTTTTTAAACAACGGTATAATGTTAGCAGTCTTACAGTCCTCTGGCACCACACCTGTAGCCAGAGCGGATTGGAAAATGGTGGTCAGAGCCTCTGCTATTTCCTCCCTTGCTTCTCTTAACAACCTCAAAGTAAAAAGAAAGACTTATACTTTACAGCCAATGAAGTACTTTTTGAAGTGTAGTCACGGTTGTAATGTAGGAAATGCGGCAGCCAATTTTCACACAACAAGCTCCCAGAAACAGCAATGTAATAATGACCAGATAATCTGTTTGTGATGTTGATGGAGGGATAAATATTGGCCAGGACACCAGGGATAACGTCCCTGCTCTTCTTCAAAATAGTGCCATGGGATCTTTTATGTCCACCTGAGAGAGCAGATGGGCCTCGGTTTAACGTCTCATCTGAAAGACGTGCAGCACTCCCTCTGCTGCACTGGAGTGTCAGCCTAGATTTTTACATAGAAACATAGAAGATAGGAGCAGGAGTAGGCCATTCGGCCCCTCGAGCCTGCTCCGCCATTCAATGTGATCATGGCTGATCATCCAAATTCAGTACCCTGTCCCTGCTTTCTCCCCATATACCTTGATCCCCTTGGCCTTAAGAAATATATCTAACTCCTTCTTGAATATATTTAATGAATTGTACTCAACTGTCTTCTGTGGTAGAGAATTCCACAGGTTCACCACTCTGGGTGAAGAAATTCCTCCTCATCTCAGTCCTAAATGGCTTACCCCTTATCCTTAGACTGTAACCCCTGGTTCTGGACTCCCCCACCATCGGGAACATCCTTCCTGCAGCTAGTCTGTCTAGTCCTGTTAGAATTTTATAAGGTTCAATGAGATCCCCTCTCATTCTTCTAAACTCTAGCGAATACAAGCCCAATCGACCCAATCTCTCTTCATACGTCATTCCTGCCATCCCAGGTATCAGTCTGGTGAATCTTCGCTGCACTCTCTCCATGGCAAGAACATCCTTCCTCAGATAAGGTGACCAAAACTGTACACAATACTCAAGGTGTGGTCTCACCAAGGCCCTGTACAACTGCAGCAAGACATCCTTGCTCCTGTACTGGAATCCTCTCGCTATGAAGGCCAACATACCATTTGCCTTCTTAACCGCCTGCTGCACCTGCATGCTTACCTTCAGCGACTGGTGCACGTGGACACCCAGGTCTCGTTGCACTTCCCCTTTTCCCAATCTATTGCCGTTCAGATAATAATCTGTCTTCCTGTTTTTGCCACCAAAGAGGATAACCTCGCATTGATCCACATTGGGCAGATGCATGGCAGATGCAGTATAATCACCCAACCTGTCCAAATCATACTGGAGTTTCTCTGCATCCTCCTCACAGCACACATGCCCACCCAGCTTTGTGTCGTCTGCCAACTTGGAGATATTACATCTAGTTCCGTCGTCTAGATCATTAATATATATTGTGAATAACTGGGGTCCTAGCACCGATCCCTGCGGTACCCCACTAGTCACTGCCTGCCACTCGGAAAAAGACCCGTTTATTCCAACTCTTTGCTTCCTGTCTGCCAACCAGTTTTCTATCCAAGACAGTACCTTACCCCCAATCCCGTGTGCTTTAACTTTGCACGCCAATCTCTTGTGCGGGACCTTATCGAAAGCCTTCTGAAAGTCCAAATACACCACATCCACTGGTTCTCCCTTATCTATTCTACCAGTTACATCCTCAAAAAATTCCAGTAGATTAGTCAAGCATGATTTACCTTTTGTAAATCCATGTTGACTTTGTCCGATCCTGTCACTGTTTTCCAAGTGCTCTGCTATTACATCTTTTATAATGGACTCTAGCATTTTCCCCACTACTGATGTCAGGCTTACCAGTCTATAATTCCCCGTTTTCTCTCTACCACCTTTTTTTAATAGTGGGGTTACATTAGCTACCCTCCAATCCATGGGAACTGTTCCAGAGTCTATAGAATTTTGGAAGATGACCAGCAATGCATCTACTATTTCTAGGGCCACTTCCTTAAGTATCCTAGGATGTAGATTATCAGACCCTGGGGATTTATCGGCCTTCAATCCCGTCAACTTCCCGAACACCATTTCCCTACAAATACTGATTTCAGTCAGTTCTTCCCTCTCATTAGACCCTATGTTCCCCAACATCTCTGGGAGGTTATTTGTGTCCTCCTTTGTGAAGACAGAACCAAAGTATGTATTTAATTGGTCTGCCATTTCTTTGTTCCCCATTATAAATTCCCCTGATTCTGACTGCAAGGGACCTATGCTTGACTTCACCAATCTTTTTCTCTTCACATATCTATAGAAGCTTTTACAGTCAGTTTATGTTCCCTGCAAGCTTACTCTCATACTCTATTTCCCCCCTCTTAATTAATCCCTTTGTCCTCCTTTGCTGAATCCTAAACTGCTCCCAATCCTCAGGTTTGCTGCTTTTTCTGGCCAATTTATATGTCCTCTCCTTGGATCTTATGCTATCCCTAATTTCCCTTGTTAGCCACGGTTTTTGTGCTCAAGTGTTATGGAGTGGGACTATGAACCCACAACCTTCTGACTCAGAGGTGAGGGTGCTACCAACTGAGCCACGGCTGACACTGGGATACATTTCATCCGGGCCTGACGATTTATCTACTTTCAAAGATGCTAAACCCCTTAATATTTCCTCTCTTACTATGTTTATCTCATCTAATATTTCACACTCCTCCTCCTCAACTACAATGTCTGCATCGTCCCTATCTTTTGTGAAGACAGATGCAAAGTATTCATTAAGAACCATTCTGCCTCCACACACAGGTTACCGTTTTGGTCTCTAATAGTTCCTACTCTTTCTTTAGTTATCCTCTTCCTCCTTGTACTACTGCTGTGGAGTGCTGCTTCTGATTTGATTTTTTATGTGGTTGTAACTCTGGTCTCCTGTCATATACTTTGTATCACAGTTCCTTTCAGGCAGCTTTCCCCACACACTCACTCACACAACATGCACAATCTTCAGTGTCTTGTGAATTTAACTCATTTGCATTGGGTTTTTGAAGCCAAGTCATTGATGTAATTTAAAGGTCGTAGGGGTCCCTCCCAACACCAATATCTGGGGCACACTCATACTTTTGAAAGCCATTTTGATGTATGTCACTCTTACAAATGAACATAGCTCCATAGATATTTAATTCATAGCTTTCTGGGTCCTCAGACATCATTTAGAATTTGGATGATGTAGCATTGTAACAAATTAGCATGACTGTAGAGCCAGAAAGTATCATATATATGACATAGTGATTGGATGAATGTATCCTTATGCAAAATCAGAAGAAGTAAATAATCTTTCATATGTTCATTTTTACTGCATCAAGCAAACTTCCAAAATCTAAGTTTTCTCCTTGGATTTAAACCATTATGAAGGCTGTTGATGTGTTATGATGTCACAATGCATGTGCAAATTACACTTAGTTAAATTTACCAGAAATGAAAATGTTTCCTGCATTATCACGAGAAGACATGACCAATCATAAAGAAGACTTCTCTTTAAATTTGCAATTTATCTGCCTTATTCGCAAAGTTCCAGCTGTGCTTTTACTTTTAAGAACATAAGAACAACATAAGAAACAGGAGCAGGAGTCGGCCAATCGGCCCCTCGAGCCTGCTCCGCCATTCAATAAGATCATGGCTGATCCAACCTTGTCCTCAACACCACTTTCCCGCTCTCTCCCCATACCCTTTGACTCCCTTGTAGTTCAAATGTCTGTCAATCTCCGCCTTGAATATATTCGGTGACTCCGCCTCCAAAGCTCTCTGGGGTAGAGAATTCCAAAGATTCACGAGCCTCTGAGAGAAGAAATTCCTTCTCATCTCCGTCTTAAATGGGTGACCCCTTATTCTGAAACTATGCCCCCTAGTTCTAGATACCCCCACTAGGGGAAATATCCTCTCAACATCCACCCTGTCAATCCCCCTCAGAATCTTATATGTTTCAATAAGATCACCTCTCATTCTTCTAAACTCCAATAAGTATTGGCCCAACCTTCTCAACCTTTCGTCATATGTCAACCCCTTCATCCCAGGAATCAACCTAGTGAACCTTCTCTGTACTGCCTCCAATGCAAGTATATCCTTCCTTAAATATGGAGACCACAACTGTACGCAGAAGTCCAGGTGCGGTCTCACCAGCGCCCTGTAAAGTTGCATCAAAACTTCCCTACTTTTATACTCCATACCCCTTGCAATAAAGGCCAACATTCCATTAGCCTTCCTAATTACTTGCTGTACCTGCATGCTAAATTTTTGTGTTTCATGTACTAGGACCCCCAGATCCCTTTGTACCACTGCATTTTGTAGTCTCACTCCATTTAAATAATAATTTGCTTTTTCATTCTTCCTTCCAAAGTGGATAACCTCACATTTTCCCACATTGTACTCCATCTGCCAAATTTTTGCCCACTCACTTAACCTATCGATATCCCTTTGCAGACTCTTTGTGTCCTCCTCACAACTTGCTAACCCACCTATCTTTGTATCATCAGCAAATTTGGCTACAGTACACTCGGTCCCTTCATCCAAGTCATTAACATAGATTGTAAATAGTTTAGGCCCCAGCACTCATCCCTGTGGCACCCCACTAGTTACAGGTTGCCAACCGGAAAATGACCCATTTATCCTGACTTTCTGTTAGTTAGCCAATCCCCTATCCATGCCAAAATATTACCCCCAACCACGTGCGCTCTTATCTTGTGCAGTAACCTTTTATGTGGTACCTTATCGAATGCCTTCTGGAAATCCAAATACATATCCACTGGTTCCCCTTTATCCACCCTGTTTGTTACATCCTCAAAGAACTCTAGCAAATTTGTCAAACATGATTTCCCTTTCATAAAACCATGTTGACTCTGCTTGATTGTCTTATGATTTTCTAAATGTCCTGCTATTACCTCCTTAATAATGGATTCCAGCATTTTTCCAATGACCGATGTTAGGCTAACTGGCCTATAATTTCCTGCTTTCTGTCTGTCTCCTTTCTTGAATAGTGGTGTTACATTTGCGGTTTTCCAATCCGCTGGGACCTCTCCTGAACCTGAATTGCAGTCTGAAATCTGTAGTTTGAGTGTCAAACAGCCAGCTCCTGGGGGGTTTCACTTCAGCAGTCCAAGTGAGATCCACTCTGAGATTGCTGGCCTCAATCTCTATTTATGCACAGACTTCAGTGTTGCAGTGGAGTGGAAATCCTAAGAGAATTAGGGCATCAAAATCAACATGGAGTAAGATTTTCTGTGGTGCTTCACTTCAAGCTGATAATTTATTATACTCAAAATATACCAATACTAACATTGGTTGCATAAATGGAGTCACAAGTGGGTCACAGTGCAGTATCACATTTAAACAGCAATTAAAAATGAGCTGGGTGTCTGATATATGCAGAAACCTATCACCAAGCTTACTGAAAATCTCACATAAGTAGAGTTTTGGTTCACCTGATGCAATGTGCACATTGTCTCCTGTAGGGACATACTACATTGACCTAAGCCCAAGAGAATTTAGGTACAGGTTGACAAAGGCCAGGGCTTAACTGACCCCATGGTATATGGAGGGAGTTTGATTAGCTAAAATTGCACAGAGCACCGGTAAATTTCATGTTGCTTGTCTAGCTAGGACCCTCCTACCTGATATGTCTTGCAATTTTATCTGGAGATAAGTGGGAAGGATTCCATCCCCTGATGACAGTGCTCTAGACCAGTGGACCTGTCGGCTCAGATATTGAATTACCAAGTTTGACAAAGGGGATCAACTTGGTACCAATTTCCTATCCCTATGTCATATTGGCGCTCCAACTCCAAGAAACCTTACTCGCTTCACCAGGCAGGCTGGCTCAGACAACAACAACTTGTATTTATATAGCGTCTTTAGCGTAGTAAAACGTTCCAAGGCGCTTCACAGGAGTATTATAAGACAAAAAATTGGAGAAATTAGGGCAGGTGACCAAAAGCTTGGTCAAAGAGGTAGGTTTTAAGGAGCGTCTTAAAGGAGGAAAGAGGTAGAGAGGTTTAGGCAGGGAATTCCAGAGCTTAGGGCCTAGGCAACAGAAGGCACGGCCACTAATGGTTGAGTGATTATAATCAGGGATGCTCAAGAGGGCAGAATTAGAGGAGCGCAGATATCTCGGCGGGGTGGGGGTGGGGGGTTGTAGGGCTGAAGGAGATTACAGAGATGGGGAGTGGCAAGGCCATGGAGGGATTTGAAAACAAGGATGAGAATTTTGAAATCGAGACATTGCTTAACCGGGAGCCAATGTATTTCAGCGAGCACAGGGGTGATGGGTGAACGGGACTTGGTGCAAGTTAGGTCACGGGCAGCTGAGTTTTGGCTCACCTCCAAAGTCATCTGCAACCTTCTGCAAAGAGATCTGCCTGCTCGACCAGGGTCCATGCTTTACCGGTGGCTCTCCGTCTCCACAGCCCTTAACCTCTTCACCACTGGTTCTTTCCAGTCTACCACCAGGGACATCAGCTGTATCTCCCAGTATGCAGCAGGTCACTAATGCCTTCTTTGCCAGGGCTAACTAATACATCACCTTCCCCATTGACCTCACCAGCTAGCAGCATTCATCAACATATCTAAGGTAGACGTAAAATATTTGTTGACAACAGGATCATGCAAGTTTCTGCAGAGTACCCAGGCAGCTGTCACAATGCATTTATCCTGAGACACTATCAGTATTTGACCTTTCCAGGAATGTAGCAGGAAGGTATACCCCCTACAAATGTGGCTCATGACACCCTTAAGCTACCTTGCCACTCCCAAGCAATGCAGATATAATAGAAGTTATGGGACCACCATAATTGAGCACACTATAGTGTTGCTGAAGATGAGGTTCAGGTGTCTCAACACATCTGGAGGGTCCCTACAATATGCTCCACAAAGAGTCTCTTGCATAGTTGTTGTGTGCTGTATACTTCACAGCCTTGCCTTACACAGAAGTCTGACTTTAGAGAAGCCAGAGGAACAGCAGCAGGCCTCGCCGAATAGGGAAGATGAGGGAAAGAGGGGGAAGCAGCAGAAGGAAAGCCAGCTCAATGCTTTGCAGCAAGAGATGTGCGGGATCAGCTTGTTGCTTAGTGATTCCGGTGACCTGCTCAGACAACTCCTATATCAATGATATACTGAGAATGCGGTCTCGGAAGTTGCTATGAAACCACACTGTAAACCAAAGTGCCAAATTTAAGAAAGATTTGTATTTATGTAGCACCTTTCACAACCTTAGAACGTCCCAAAGTGCTTTACAACCAACTTAGTACTTTGGAAGTGTAATCACTGTTGTAATGTAGGAAATGCAGTAGCCAAATTCTGCATGGCAATTTCCCACAAACAGCAATGCAATAATGACCAGAAAATCTGTTTTAGTGATATTGGTTGAGGGAATAAATATTGGCCAGAACACCGGGGAGAACTCCTCTGCTCTTCTTTGAAATAGTGCCATGGGATCTTTTACGTTCACCTGAGAGGGCAGACAGGGTCGCGGATTAACAAAGGTAATAGGGCATTAGAGACTAAGGTGACATCAGGGAAAAACAGAAAAAAGTTAAAGCTAAAGACACTATATCTAAATGCACAAAACATTCGCAACAAAATAGATGAATTAATAGCACAGATAGAAATAAGTGGGTTTTATCTAATAGCCAGATGTGATTGCAGAGTGACCAAGGTTGGGAATTAAATATTCCAGGATGCTTGACCTTTAGAAGAGATAGGCAAAATGGAAAAAGAAGGGCGGGGGGGGGGGAGGGGCGCGGTGGGTGAGGTGAGATAGTAGCCCTGATAAAGAATGGGATAAAGACAGTAGAGAGAAAGGATCTTAGTTTGGAAAATCAAGATGTAGAATCCGTTTGGGTGGAGCTTAGAAACAACAAGGGGTAGAAAGCACTGGTGGGAATAGTTTATAGGCCCCCTAACAGTAGTTGTTGGGCAGAGTATAAATCAGGAAATTAGAGGTGCATGTAACAAGGGTAATACTGTAATCATGGGGGACTTTAATCTTCATATAGACTAGACAAACCAAATTTTCAGTAATAGTGTGGAGGATGAGTTCATGGAATGTATTCAAGATAGTTTTTTAGATCCGTATGTCGAGGAACCAATTGGGGAACAGGCCTTTTTAGATCTAGTATTGTGCAATGAGAAAGGGTTAATTAATAACCTTGTAGTAAAGGAGCCTCTGTGGAAGAGTAATCATAATATGATAGAATTTTACATTGAATTTGAGAGTGTATTAGTTAAGTCTGAAACTAGGGTCTTAAATCTGAACAAAGCAAACTATGTAGGTATGAGGGGCGAGTTGGCTAAGGTAGATTGGGAAACTAGATTAAAAGATATGACGGTAGATAAGCAATGGCAAAATTTAAAGAATTAATTCATAATTCTCAACGAATATACATTCCCCTAATGAATAATAACCCCACGGGATTAGTAGTCCAACCGTGGCTAACAAGAGAAGTTAAAGATAGTATTAGATTAAAGAAAGAGGCTTCTAATGTTGCCAAAAAGAGTAGTAAGCTTGAGAATTGGGAGGATTTTAGAATTAAGCAAAGGATGACCAAGAAATTGATAAAGAAAGGGAAAAGAGAATATGAAAGTAAACTAGCAAGAGGCATAAAAGCAGATTGTAAAAACTTCTATAGATATGTAAAAAGGAAGAGATTAGCAAAAGTAAACGTGGGTCCGTTAGAGGCAGAGACAGGAGTAATTATAATGGGGAATAAGGAAATGGCAGAGACATTAAACAAATACTTTGTATCTGTCTTCATGGTAGAAGACACTAATAACATTCCTGAAATAGTGGGGAACCAAGGGTCTAGTGAGAATGAGGAACTTAAAGAAATTAGTATTAATAAAGAAATTGTACTGGAGAAATTAATGGGACTAAATATCAACAAATCCCCTGGACCTGATGGCCCACATCCTAGGGTTTTAAAAGAGGTGGCTGCAGTGATAGTGGATGCATTGGTTTTGATCATCTAGAATTCCCTCGATTTTAGAACGGTCTCCGTGGATTGGAAAGTAGCAAACGTAACCCCACTATTCAAGGAAGGAGGGAGAGAGAAAATGGGGAACTGTAGACCAGTTAGCCTGACATCAGTAGTAGGGAAAATGCTAGAATCTATTATTAGGGACGTGGTAACCGGGCACTTCGAAAATCATAATATGATTGGGCAGAGTCAACACGGATTTATGAAAGGAGAATCGTGTTTGACAAATCTGTTATAGTTTTTTGAGGTTGTAACTAGCAGGGTAGATTAGGGAGAACTAGTATATAGATTTTCAAAAAGCATTCGATAAGGTGTCACACAAGAGGTTATTACACAAAATTAGGGCTCATGGGATTGGGGATAATATGTTAGCATGAATTGAGGATTGGTTAAATGACATAAAACAGAGAGTAGGAATAAATAAATCATTTTCGGGTTGGCAGGCTGTAACTAGTGGGGTTAGTGCTTGGGCCTCAGCTATTTACAATTTATATCAATGACTTAGATGAGGAGACCGAATGTAATGTAGACAAGTTTGCTGACGATACAAAGTTAGCTGTGAGGAGGATGCAGCGAGGCTGCAAAGGGATATAGATAGGTTAAGTGAGTGGGCAAGAACATGGCAGATGGAATATAATTTGGAGAAGTGTAAAGTTATCCACTTTGATAGGAAAAATAGAAAAGGTAGAATATTTTTTTAAATGGTGAGAGGCTGAGAAATGAGAGACCTGGTGTCCTTGAACACAAATCACCAAAAGTTAACATGCAGGTACAGCAAGCAATTAGGAAAGTATGTTGGCCTTTATTACAAAGGCATTGAAGTATAAGAGTAAAGAAGTCTTACTGCAATTATATAGGGCTTTGGTGAGACCACACCTGGAGTATTGTGTACAGTTTTGGTCTCCTTGCCTAAGGAAGGATATATTTTGCCTTAGAGGGAGTGCACTGAAGGTTCACCAGACTGATTCCTGGGATGAGGGGATTATCCTATGAGGAGAGATTGTGTAGACTAGGCCTATATTTCCCTAGCGTTTAGAAGAATGAGAGGTGATCTCATCGAAACATATAACATTCTTAAGGGGCTTGACAGGGTAGATGCTGGGAGGATGATTCCCATGGCTGGGGAGTCTAGAACTAGGGGGGTCACAGTCTCAGAATAAGGGGTTGCCCATTTAGGACTGTGATGAGGAGAAATTTCTTCACTCAAAGGGTTGTGAATCTTTGGAATTCTCTACCCCAGTGAGCTGTAGATGCTCAGTTGTTGAGTATATTCAAGACAGAAATCGATTAAATTTTTGGATACTATGGGAATCGAGGGATATGGGGATAGTGTGGGAAGGTGGAGTTGAGGTAGAAGATCAGCCATGATCTTATTGAATGGCGGAGCAGGCTCGAAGGGCCGAATGGCCTACTCCTGCACCTACTCCTGCTCCTATTTCTTATGTTCTTGTGCTTAACGTCTTATCGGAAGAACTGCACTAGATTTTATACTCCAGTGTCTGGAGTGGGACTTGATCCCACAACCTTCTGACTCAGAGCTGAGAGTACTACCACTGAGACACGGCTGACACATTTTTAATTTAATAATGGTGATGAATTTAGAACGAAACATAGTAATTGCCTTGCATTCATCTCTCAACCAAGTGATCAATCCATAGTGCTTTTCTTAAAAGAAAGTTTCCAAAGTCTACCACTCTACAAGGTACCCCCCTAGGGTCCTCTGAAATCCTGATGGAAGGCTACTGTTCATCATACTTTTGATGTTCGTGACTGGTGACTTCTGGTTGCTCGAGTCTGTGAAGAATTAAAAAAATAGGCAAAATGTAAGTAATTGTGCAAGTTATCTGCCCTGATGATGTTATTTTTTAATGGTTACGCTTTGTATATTAGCGGCGTTGCCATGAATCTTGCTTACATGAGAGAGCGTGCATTGGTATAGTAAGCCTGCTGATGTTGTACATGGTTGAAAGTAGCCATAGCATAGAAGATAGGAGCAGGAGTAGGCCATTCGGCCCCTCGAACCTGCTCCGCCATTTAATGAGATCATGGCTGATCATCCAAATTCAGTACCCTGTTCCTGCTTTCTCCCCATATCCCTTGATCCCTTTAGCCTTAAGACATATATCTATCTCCTTCTTGAATATATTTAATGAATTGGCCTCAACTGCCTTCTGTGGTAGAGAATTCCACAGGTTCACCACTCTCTGGGTGAAGAAATTCCTCCTCATCTCAGTCCTAAATGGCTTCCCCCTTATCCTTAGACTGTGACCTCTGGTTCTGGACTCCCCCACCATCGGGAACATCCTTCCTGCATCTAGTCTGTCTAGTCCTGCTAGAATTTTATAAGTTTCAAAGAGATCCCCTCTCATTCTTGTAAACTCTAGCGAATATAAGCCTAATCGACCCAATCTCTCTCCATACGTCATTCCTGCCATCCCAGGTATCAGTCTGGTAAATCTTCGCTGCACTCCCTCCATGCCAAGAACATCCTTCCTCAGATAAGGCGACCAAAACTGCACACAATACTCAAGGTGTGGTCTCACCAAGGCCCTGTACAACTGCAGCAAGACATCCTTGCTCCTGTACTCGAATCCTCTCGCTATGAAGGCCAACATACCATTTGCCTTCTTAACCGCCTGCTCCACCTGCATGCTTACCTTCAGTGACTGGTGCACAAGGACTCCCAGAACTCATTGCACTTCCCCTTTTCCCAATCTATTGCTGTTCAGATAATCTGTCTTCCTGTTTTTGCCACTAAAGTGGATAACCTCGCATTTATCCACATTATACTGCATCTGCCATGCATCTGCCCAATCACCGAACCTGTCCAAATCATACTGGAGTCTCTCTGCATCCTCCTCGCAGCACACACGCCCACCCAGCTTTGTGTCATCTGCAAACTTGGAGATATTACATCTAGTTCCCTCGTCTAGATCATTAATATATATTGTGAATAGCTGAGGTCCTAGCACCAATCCCTGCGGTACCCCACTAGTCACTGCCTGCCACTCGGAAAAAGACCCATTTATTCCAACTCTTTGCTTCCTGTCTGCCAACCAGTTCTCTATCCAAGTCAGTACCTTACCCCAATCCCATGTGCTTTAACTTTGCACGCTAATCTCTTATGCAGGACCTTATCGAAAGCCTTCTGAAAGTCCAAATACACCACATCCACTGGTTCTCCCTTATCTATTCTACCAGTTACATCCTCAAAAAATTCCAGTAGATTAGTCAAGCATGATTTACCTTTTGTAAATCCATGTTGACTTTGTCCGATCCTGTCACTGTTTTCCAAGTGCTCTGCTATTACATCTTTTATAATGGACTCTAGCATTTTCCCCACTACCGATGTCAGGCTTACCGGTCTATAATTCCCCGTTTTTTCTCTACCACCTTTTTTAAATAGTGGGGTTACATTAGCTACCCTCCAATCCATGGGAACTGTTCCAGAGTCTATAGAATTTTGAAAGATGACCAGCAATGCATCTACTATTTCTAGGGCCACTTCCTTAAGTACCCTAGGATGTAGATCATCAGGCCCTGGGGATTTATCGGCCTTCAATCCCGTCAATTTCCCTAACACCATTTCCCTACAAATACTGATTTCATTCAATTCCTCCCTCTCATTAGACCCTATGTTCCCCGACATCTCTGGGAGTTTATTTGTGTCCTCCTTTGTGAAGACAGAACCAAAGTATGTATTTAATTGGTCTGCCGTTTCTTTGTTCCCCATTATAAATTCCCCTGATTCTGACTGCAAAGGACCTACGCTTGACTTCACCAATCTTTTTCTCTTCACATATCTATAGAAGCTTTTACAGTCAGTTTTTATGTTCCCTGCAAGCTTACTCTCATATTCTATTTCCCCCTCTTAATTAATCCCTTTGTCCTCCTTTGCTAAATCCTAAACTGCTCCCAATCCTCAGGTTTGCTGCTTTTTCTGGCCAATTTATATGTCCTCTCCTTGGATCTTATGCTATCCCTAATTTCCCTTGTTAGCCACGGTTGAGTCACCTTTTTTGTTTTATTTTTATGCCAAACAGGGATGAACAAATTCTGTAGTTCATCCATGCGATCTTTAAATGTTTGCCATTGCCTATCCACCGTCAACCCTTTAAGTAACGCTCCCCAATCCATCCTAGCCAACTCGCGCCTCATACCATCGTAGTTTCCTTTATTTAAATTCAGGACCCTAGTCTCTGAGTCAACTACTTCACTCTCCATCTTAATGAAGAATTCGATCATATTATGATCGCTCCTCCCCAAGGGGCCTCACACAACAAGATTGCTAATTAATCCTTTCTCATTACATAATACCCAGTCTAAGATGGCCTGATCTCTAGTTGGTCCCTCGACATATTGGTCCAGGAAACCATCCCGTATACACTCTAGGAATTCCTCCTCCACAGTACTGTTACTAATTTGGTTAGCCCAATGTAGATTAAAGTCACCCATGATAACTGGTGTGCCCTTATTGCACGCATCTCTAATTTCCCGTTTAATGCCATCCCCAACCTCAGCATTACTGTTTGGGGGTCTGTATACAACTCCCACTAACGCTTTCTGCCCCATAGTATTTCTCAGCTCTACCCATGCAGATTCCACATCATCAGAGCTAATATCCTTCCTTACTATTGTGTTAATCTCCTCTTTAATCAGCAATGCTACCCCACCTCTTCCTTTTTGTCTGTCCTTCCTGAATATTGAATACCCCGGATGTTGAATTCCCAGCCTTGGTCACCTTGGAGCCATGTCTCCGTAATCCCAATTATATCATATCCGTTTACATCTATTTGCGCAGCCAATTCATCCACCTTATTACGAATGCTCCTCGCATTAAGACACAAAGCCTTCAGGCTTGTTTTTTTAACACTTAGTCCTTTTAGAATTATTATTTACTGTAGCCCTGTTTGATTTACACCCTTGATTTCTCTGCCTTCCACTTTTGCTTTTCTCCTTCCTGTCTTTTGCTTCTATCCTTGCTTCCCTTTCCTCTGTTTTCCTGCACAGGTTCCCAACCCCCTGCCATTTTAGTTTAATCCCTCCCCAACAGCACTAGCAAACACTCCCCCTAGGACATCGGTCCCGGTCCTGCTCATGAAGGGAGAGGGGTAGTCATTTGCGAGGGAGGAAATCAGGGCCTACCCTTATTTGTCTTTGGGTAGAGTTGGGTTGGGCCACTGTTTCTGTGGTATCCTGTGTTTCTACTAGATTTAAAAAGCTGTTCTGGAAGAACCGATAATATGTAAATGAAGACTTGGCAATGTAACGTAAAATATCTGAATCCATTTGAATGGAACTTTGTGCCTGCAAGGGCAGGCATGTTGTTAAAGGAAAGTATAATAGATCATACAAATAAAATGAGCCAATAGTTTAGGATAATTCTTATTACTGGATTATAACTCCTTTTATAAAATGGGTAGAAGATATTGCTGCTGGAGGGCGAAAGTACACTTACTGAACCAAGGGATATGGGAATAGGTGGAGATGAGGTAGAAGATCAGCCATGATCTTATTGAATGGTAGAGCATGCTCAAAAAGGCCGAATGGCCTACTCCTGCTCCTATTTCTTACATACTGAGGTACTCTAGGACTGTGTTTTAATATGCATATGCACCTGACAATGAGGAAAATTGACTAGTTTTTGCCTTATCCACCAAAAGTAGGACAAATCTAATCTGTAAATTATCACCCTATCGGCCTCCTTCAGTAAAATGATGGAAGTCATCAATAATACCATTAAGTGACACTTACTCGCCAATACTCTGCTCATCAATATTCAGTCCAGGTTCAAACATGGGTGCAAGAGCTGACTGCCAGAGGAGAGGTGAGAGTAACTGCCCTTGACATCAAGGAAATGTTTGATTGAGTATGGTACCAAAAGCTCGAGCAAAACAGAAGTCAGTAGGGATTGAAGGGAAAACCCTTCAGTGGCTGGAGTCATACGTGACGCAAAGGAAGATGGCTGTGGTTGTTGGAGTTAAATCATTGCAGCCCTATTAGATCACTGCAGGAGTTCCTCAGGACAGTGTCCTTGGCCCAATCATCTTCAGTTTGTTTATCAGTGACCTTCCCTCTGTCACAAAGACAGGAGTGAGGCTGTTTGCTGACAAGTTACATTGTTCAGCTCCATTCACAACACTTCTGAAGTGGCCCATTCCACCCTATAGTAGGACCTAACAACACCCAGGCTTTGGCTGGCAATTGGCAGATACCATTCATGCCGCATAACTGCCAGGCAATGACCATCATCAACAAGAGAAGGCCCAACCTCCCTGCACCCCCTCCAAACTTCAAGACACCACCATTAATGATTCTAGTACCATCAACATCCTGGTGGTCAATACTGGCTAGAAGCTTAATTGGACAAGTCATATTAACACCATGCCTACAAAAGCAGCGCAGAGGCTGGGTAATTTGTGACAGGTGGCTCGCCTCCTGACCTCTCCACCATCTACAAGACTCAAGTCAAGAGTGTGATGGAATACTCAACTCTTGCCTGGGTGCGTCCAACCACAAAAACACTAAAGAAGCAAAGCAGTCCACTTGATTGGCACCTCTGCTACTGAACTCAGTATCCATCCTCTCCACCACCAGTGCATACAGCAGCCACAATCTACAAGGTGTGCTGCAGCACGTCACCAAGCTTACTTTGGCAGCACCTACCTGCCCCGTGACCTCTACCACCAAGATCATTGGAACACCACCACCTGCAAGTTCCCTTCCAAGTCGTACACCATCCTGATTTGAACATATACCACTGTTCCATGATTTTGCCCCAGCAACGATAAAGGAATTCCCTATCTAACACAATGGTGAGAGTACCATCATCAGAATGACTGCATCATTTCAAGGAGAAGATCCACCATCACTTTCTCAGGACAACTAGAGATGGTCAATAAATGTGGCCTTGCCAGAACCTCTCACATCCCTAGATCAAATAAAAAAAGACACATTGATTTCACACCTGATCCAAAGTACTTTTAACTTAATTCACTTTTCTGATTTAAAAAAAAAAAAATCAAGAATTTTTTTCCCCACAGACTGGCCTGATGAAACTATAGGCAATGTCCTTGTGGTACATCATCCCTTTACAATCAAGATATTAGCATGTCAAAATACTTTGTCCTCTTCAAAGAGGTTCTGTGGCAGAACCAGACACCTTGGCCTCAAAAATCCACGGCCACAATCCCAGCAATTCTGCCAGGGTTGCACGTGCTGGTATCCTTCAGTGCTGATCCTGCCGGAGTTTGTAGGGTCAGCAGGAGGGCACATAATTTACATAGGTCTGGCGGTACTCGTGCCACTATGGGCACATCTCTGGTGTCCATCTGCCATTTTTTAAAAATTTGTTCTCTGGATATGGGTGATGTTGGCAAGGCTGCATTTATTGACCATCCATAGTTGCCCTGAGAAGGTGGTGGTGGGCCCTCTCCTTGAACTGCTTGCGGTGATAGTACTTCCACAATGAAGGAACAGCGATATATGTCCATGTCAAAATGGTGTGTGATTTGGAGGGGATGGTGATTCCACGACATTCTTGATGGTAGAGGTTGCAGGGGAGGGAGGTGCTGTTGAAGTAACCTTAGTGAGTTGCTGTGGTGCATCCTGTAAATCATATATACTGTAACCACACATAGAGGGGTGCAGACCACTTCCCTCAACCTGTCACACCCTATCCTGGAGGCTCCACTTGCAACCATCTGAGGTTGGAATACCTCGTCTCACTCGGTGCACTGACCTGCAGTAATTTGCCGGGTCCCTACCTAGCTTGTGTAGTGAGTCCCGGCTCCTGAGGTTGTCCCTGACATTATTTGCCTTGTAAGGGGCAGGTAAATCTCTGAAATACATAGTATTTCACAGTATTTACAGCACAGAAACAGGCCATTCGGCCCAACAGGTCCATGCTGATGTTTATGCTCCACACGAGCCTCCTCCCACCATTCTTCATCTATCCCCATCAACATATCCTTCTATTCCTTTCTCCCTCAAATGTTTATCTAACTTACCCTAGATTGGTAGAGAATTAGTAGAGATCCTGCACAATAGTATTTGCGTCATTTTCTGGTAGGTTCTGCCGAACTCCCGTATAGTTACAGCAGGAATTTGGCAGACACCCCGAAGGAAATCTAGGGCCCTTCTCTCCAAGAAAATATGCTGACTTATAGTATCATTGTAATGTCCATAGTGTGGCGTTTAAAACAAGAGAAATTTAACCAATCAGTTTTAAAATTACTATGTAAAAATATATATTCAGCACATTGCTGAGGTGTTTTCTGAAGGATCACAAGAAACATCACTGATTTAGCAAAGCATGTTTCAATTTATTTTAGACAAAGTCACTGAGAATTACAATCGCTTGAATTATTTCATTTAATGGTAATGGATTTAAATTATGTTCACACTTCTCAAAGAGTAATCATTTGCAAGAAATTAATTTTGTACTGACTGACTTCACTGTTTGAATGCTGCAGCTGCTGTTTTGTCTAGGCAATGTTCCTTCTCCAATTTAACTAGTCAATTACAGAAATGTACACCGCTTAATTTGTATCCACAGTGCAAAATAAGAAAAGCACTTGGAAAATGGGGAAAACTTGTTGATTTGAACATCTGGTGGCCATGTCCCTTGTAATATTTGGCATAACATGTGCCAGATGTAATGAGAATAGATATCTGATAAATTTGATCTTGGTGATTTAGAGTTAGGACCAAAGATAGAGATGGAGATGTTGCAATGGGGCACCATTGTTGTCACTAGGCTTGTTAAGTGTATCAGACGTGACCTGGTAAAAATGTATCTGAAATATGCAGTAACCACACCTTTTGGTGGCATTCCTTTAGGTAAGTGTACAGCATAACTACATTCCTGCACCAATTAGTTGAACAAAATCAGTATTGGACACAAGGGAACTTCTTTTTTTAAAAGACAATGGCCCAAAAATTAGTCCCGCTACGCGAGAGTACGCACTGCGTACTCTCGCGTATTCTGTCTCCAATTGCCAGTTTTCTGCATGCACTGTGCATGCGCTGAAAACCGGCACTTGGTGAATGGAAAAGGGGGCGGGTCCTAGGTGAACCGCGTGCGCGCTACAGGCTGCGCGCACGCTGTGCACTTAGTGGTTTCAACGCGCAGGTAAGTACGGAAGATTCTACACATAAAAAAAGGAGGAGTAAGACCCACTTTTAACAAGGTAAGTAGTGAATTAAGTATTTTGAATTTTTTTTAACAGGTATATCTTTTTTAGAGACTTTAAAGACAGGTAAGTTTATTTTTATAACTTTTTAAAAGATTTTAAATTTTTTCAAAAATTTAATTTTTTATTTAAAATGGTTAATTTATTTAACTATACTTATTTTATTAATGTGATGGTTTTTTTTTAAATTTAATTGAGGTTTAGCGGTTCTTTTGGGGGCTATAGTATTCATAACTTTCACAGCACTTATGTGAAAGTTATGAATGGAAGATGGTGTGCTGCCATTGGCTCTAACTGAGTCACATGATCCCACAGCTCGCACGAATTAACTACGCCGGTGGGATACGCAAGCCCAGCACAGCAGCTGTCCAGAACATCAAGTTCGTGCGAGCTGGAACTGAAAAAGCCAACGCGGAGTGAGAGATCGCGGGGAGGCCTTACCCTCGCACGAAGGCTTCCTCACGAATTTTTGGGCCCATATTGTAGATTTTGTGTACTGACATTGTTTCAGTCTTTATGTTAAAATGTCTGAATTGCTTTTAGCATGTGAGTAATGGACAGGCACATTCAAAATGTCATCCCAAGGGCTTAATCTAATTTATTGAATAATGGCAAATAAAAGTTCTTCCAATTAAGGAAAACCATTTAAAACTAGATATTGTTTTCTTTTATTGCTACTGAAAAGCAAACATAAGTTGGAATTATTTAATTTACGTGCAATTCCTGCGGTACATTGTTCACATTTGTATGTTTTGGATTTTCATAAAGTATCTGTATCAGAGCAATGGCACTAATTAAGCATGTCTTGTCTGCAGCATTTAATTTGATGTGAGGTTGGTATGTAAATCTTGAAGGACTGCATGATCAAATCGTTATGGCAGTAGGATTTACTTACATTCAGAACTTTTTAAAATTTGCGTTTAGTTTCAATTTGCTCCATTGCTTTTCTTTAACTAACAATTAAGTTGCAGTTATATTGTCTTGGCATGTGCTGTACAGGCAGCAACATCTAAGTTATGCTGTAGGCTGTACCTGGCTGCAAGTTATACTTTCTTTACAGGAGAGAACTTGCACAGAGCTTTCTCATCCAACAGCTAGTTTGGAATGTTAAGAGAGTGTGAATAGGAGCATCTGGTTAGATCTCAGCTGGAGTATTGTGTCCAATTCTGGGCACCACACTTTAGGAAGGATGCCAAGACATTAAAGAGGGTGCAGAGGAGATTTAGTAGAATGGTACCAGGGATGAAAGATTTCAGTTACATGGAGAGACTAGAGAAACTGGCATTGTTCTCCTTTAGAGTAGAGAAGGTTAAGGAGAGATTTGATAGAGGTGTTCAAAATCATGAAGGGTTTTGATAGAGTAAATAAGGAAAAACTGTTTCCAGTGGCAGAAGGGTTGGTAAACAGATTTAAAGTAATTGGCAAAAGAACCAGAGGCGATATGAGGAAACATTTTTTTAAGCAACGAGTTGTTATGATCTGAAATGGACTGTCTGAAAGGATGGTGGAAGCAGATTCAATAATAACTTTCAAAAGGGAATAGGATAAATACTTGAAGTGGAAGAATTTACAGGGCTATGAAGAAAGATCAGGGGAGTGGGGCTAATTGGATAGCTTTTTCAAGGAGTCAGCAGAGGCACGATGGGCCGAATGGCCTCCTTCTGTGCTGTATCATTCTATGATTCTATAACATTTTAGTGAGTTTAATCGACTACTTAAGTGCTTTTTAAATATGGCTTCACACAGCACTGGAGTTACTCCACTGGAGTGTTAGATGGGCCCCTGGGGTTTGGGTCTCACGCTACTCATCTTTAGTACCTGCTAGACCCAAAATCTGGAGTTACATTGCCCTTTTTACATTGATGTATGACTGAAAGTGGAAGTATAACTGTGGTCTAAAGTATCTTGCAGCTAAATGATTAAATACATGTTGATTTGGATGGAGCAGGTAAAAGGACAGATTTCATCACACTTTCACCATAACACTGTGTTAATTGAAGGGCAAGAAAAACTGTTGGGAGGGTGGGAGAGAAAAGAGTGTTTTCTGAACAAAAGTACTCCCTTCCCCTGCCCCCTCCCAAATTATTCTCTTGTTTGATGCATCTGCGGAGAACTGATGGTGTAAAAGATTTCTGCACTAATGACCTTCACCCTCTTGGGATGAGCTCTCCCTGTTGTACAAATGGCCTGCCAGTTGGCATTACTTAAACGTAAAAGTTCCAGCAAATAATGGAGTATGTGAGAAATGCCATGAGTTATGTTGCGCCGATATTTGCTGGAACAATTGCACTGCTCCGCCGATAGGCATGCCTAAGCCGAGAAAAGTTATCATCGCTTAGTCCTCCATACAGTCAATGGCGATTGCCAATTTGTTGGATTTATGCCATTATTCGCACCACTGTCATTTAGTCTGAAAAATAATAGCGTGGGTGATCTGGTATTGACATGAATTATGGCCCTCTCATGAGTCTCACCCTGGGAGGCCAACAAAGGGGCCATTACAGCTGAGCCTCACCCATGGCAGTCTGTAAATTACTCTTAGAGTTTTTTGTCTTCTAATTCTCTGAGTTTTGGCAGTCGTTTTTTGTCAATTTTGACTTCTAGAGTCCTGTTAGTGTTGGAGGGCAACTATTTTCAGGACCCAAATCTCTTTCTACACTTATAAGAAGGTGAAAGGTTTGCAATGGTCTATCCATTGGACAGTCCCCTGTTCTGGATTATCATGAACAAGTTGGAGAGGGAGCAGGCGCATTACGTGAGGCACCATGACTGGATTGTAGCGGTCAGCTGCATACTGCAAGAAGGGCTTACCTTTAACTTGGCAGACGAGATATCTGTGGAACTGGAGGATCCTGATCTGCATGTCCCTGGGCCCATGGGTGGTAGCCTCACAGAGGAAGGCATGCTGGCTGCGACCAAAGCAGCCAGAGAGCAGCTGGTGGCTCAGATGTTTGAGCAATGATAACTCCCCTGCCCTCACCACGTCATTTTCTAAAGGAAAAATAGAAAGTATAACTGAAAAATAGCTAAAGTAGACACCAAGAATCGTTACAAAATAAATCTCCTATGTGCAGTGGAGTTTCGATATATTGATGTCCAAGGGATTTTGATAAGCCAAGATTTCTACTTCTGGCCCAGTCTTATTCTCCTGGACTCTCCAGTGCGAGTATTGTACTCTCCAGGCTGCTTCACATACTTGCACTGGGTTTTAAACCTAGCCCAACTTGGCCTGATCCAAATGTTGTGGTAGCCTCTAGTATAATTCTTCAGCTGCCTGCTCTCCTCTCCAAATCCTGGTCAGTGTGCTGAACAGTGATTGTTGTCACTGTGTGCTGCTGGATTAATCTGTTTGAAATTCACGGGCCCAGTGGCATAGTCTGCTCTCAGCAACGGAGCAGCAAAGTTCATTGTATCAAGACTCCACTAAATCTTGTAGAAAAATGGGCCTTGATATTCTAGTTACTTTTATCATTATGTCCATACTTTTTTCCTCAGATGATGTGGAGCTGCCCAACCCTTCAAGGTGCTCTATAGGCTGATTTGCAGAAGCACACAACTATGAGTATTTTTTGTCCAGAGGTTAAACAATTTTGGATCAGTCTCCAATTCTGGGCAAAGCATCAGTTTCCCTTTAAAGTGAATGGAGCCACTCCAGGATGCAAAAGTGCCATCCCCAAAGTATACATAATCAGAGTGTCTGAGGGGGAAGTGTAGATGTGAAAAGTTGGTCGCAGTAAAGGTAAAAATAACCTTGAAAATTGCAGATATTTATTCTGACAGTACATACAGTATATAGTTTGAGGGAAAGTACCGGTACTCTTGCTGCTGCCCTCTTTCCCCCCGCCCCCACCCCCGTCAGTTTCCTTGCCCTGTAACTGCAGGTAATAAAAGAAAACTACTTGTCCACATGATCCAGAACCACAAGCTGATTGTTGATGTGAACATAGGAGATTTGGATGTCATTTTGAGCCTGGGACTTGTCAAATTTTGCAAAGGAATAAAAATATATGTGACCATTACCACTATTTCCATAGGAATTGTAGGATACAAATGTTACATAAGCAACCATTCTGCTAGAATAATTGCAGGACCTATTGTGTAACCACAGGTGGTCTGCATTTTATTGACCAATGATTTGTTGTACTTAATTCTTTTACTTGTATTACTTGTACAAGTTTTCTATTCCTTAACAAAGCTACTATAAAAAGTTGCAAATTTCAGCTGCTAAATAATAGAAAATGTAATTTAGAACAATCTCTCAGTACATTTAACTTTTGGTGTAGGAATGTCGTTGCATGGGCCAGTGGATCTGATAGAGATATCCAGACGATGGCGGTTCCGGGTTTGATTCTGGTCTGTGCTGAGTTGGTCAGTCTTGGCTGGAACAATGCTGGGGAAGCATATTAGGCCTCTGTACCCAGATAAAGAGGGTTTCTGCTGATCATAAATGCATGTTCATGGATGTTGGGTGAGGACAGGGTTAAGTTGGGATCTGATGCCTCCCAATGGTTGAATAGGCATGAAGAATGACCACGTGGGTGAAGTGCTGGTGAGCTGCTAACACTTGTGAAACGAAACCCCAGAATTGGTGCCCTAAGGGGGGAAGAAATGGCTAAGTCCAAGGGACATAGACATGAACGTTTATGGCAGACAACTGGTTTAGCCATTCATCGCCAGATCTGGCTGGACCACATAAAGCACTATCGGATCCTGCTCTCCTTTGCCAAAATTGCTCACTATTCCAAGATCATCATGGAATACGAAGATAACCCCTGGCTTCTTTTCACTATAAAACATCTTCTACCGGGAATGGTAGCATAGTGGTAATGATCCAGAGACGTAAGTTCAAATCCTACCATGGCAGCTGGGGAATTTAAATTCATTAAAAAGCTAGTATCCGTAATGGTAACCATGAAACTATTGGATTGTCGTAAAAACCCATCTGGTTCACTAATGTCCTTTTAGGGAAGGAAACCTGCTGTCCTTACCTGGTCTGGCCTATATGTGACTGCAGACCCACAGCAATGTGGTTGACTCTTAACTGCCGTCTGAAATGGCCTAGCAAGCCACTCAGTTGTAACAAACCGCTACGAAACACAATAATAAGAATGAGACTGGACGGACCACCCGGCAACGACCTCGGCACTGGCTACAGACACGGCAACGGCACACCCAAAGTCGACCCTGCAAAGTCCTCCTCCCCAACATCTGGGGACTTGTGCCAAAATTGGAGAGCTGTCGCACAGACTAGTCACGCAACAGCCTGACATAGTCATACTCACAGAATCATACCTTTCAGCCAATGTCCCAAACTCCTCCATCACCACCATCCCTGGGTATGCCCAGTCCCACCGGCAGGACAGACCCACCGGGGTGGCAGCACAGTGGTATACAGTCGGGAAGGGGTGGCCCTGGGAGTCCTCAACATTGACTCCGGACCCCATGAAGTCTCATGGCTTCAGGTCAAGCATAGGCAAGGAAACCTCCTGTTGATTACCACCTACCACCCTCCCTCAGCTGATGAATCGGTACTCCTCCATGTTAAACACCACTTGGAAGAAGCATTGAGAGTGGTAAGGGCACAGAATGTACTCTGGGTGGGGGATTTCAATGTCCATCACCAAGAGCGGCTTGGTAGCACCACTACTGACCGAGCTAGCCGAGTCCTGAAGGACATAGCTGCCAGTCTGGGTCTGCGACGGGTGGTGAGAGAACCAACACAAGGGAAAAACCTACTTGACCTCGACCTCACCAATCTACCTGTCGCAGATGCATCTGTCCATGACAGTATTGGTAGCAGTGACCCGCACAATCATTGTGGAGATGAAGTCCCTTGTTCACACTGAGGACACCCTCTATCGTGTTGTGTGGCACTACCACCATGCTAAATGGGATAGATTCAGAACAGATCTATCAGCTCAAAACTAGGCATCCATGAGGCGCTGTGGGCCATCAGCAGCAGCAGAATTTTATTCCACCACAATCTGTAACCTCGTGGCCTGGCATATCACTCACTCTACCATTACCATCAAGCCAGGGGACCAACCCTGGTTCAATAAGGAGTGTAGAAGAACATGCCAGGAGCAGCACCAGGCATACCTAAAAATGAGGTGCCAATCTGGGGAAGCTGCAACATAGGACTGATTACATGTATGCTTAAAAAGTGGAAGCAGCATGCTATAGACAGGGCTAAGCGATCCCACAATCAACGGATCTATTCCAAATCTCTGCAGTCCTGCCACATCCAGCCGTGAATGCTGGTGGACCATTAAACAACAAACTGAGGAGGAGGCTCCATGAATATCCCCATCCTCCATGATGGTGGAGCCCAGCACGTGAGTGCGAAAGACAAGGCTGACGCGTTTGCAATTATCTTCAGCCAGAAGTGCCGAGTGGATGATCCATATCGGCCTACTCGAGGTCCCCACCATCACAGAAGTCAGTCTTCATCCAATTCGATTCACTCCACGTGATATGAAGAAACGGCTGAGCACACTGGATACAGCAAAGGCTATGGGCCCCGACAATCATGCTAAAGACTTGTACTCCAGAACTAGCCGCGCCTCTAGCCAAGCTGTTCCAGTACAGCTACAACACTGACATCTATCTGACAATGTGGAAAACTGCCCAGATATGTCCTGTCCACAAAAAACTGGACAAATCCAATCCAGCCAATTACCGCCCCATCAGCCTACTCTCAATCATCAGCAAAGTGATGGAAGGTGTCATCAACAGTGCTATCAAGCGGCACTTACTCACCAATAACCTGCTCACCGATGCCCAGTTTGGGTTCTGCCAAGACCACTCAGCTCCCGACCTCATTACAGCCTTGGTCCAAACATGGAAAAAGGAGCTGAATTCCAGAGG
The DNA here is from genome assembly GCA_030390025.1 of Squalus acanthias. Classification (NCBI taxonomy): domain Eukaryota; kingdom Metazoa; phylum Chordata; class Chondrichthyes; order Squaliformes; family Squalidae; genus Squalus; species Squalus acanthias. The sequence goes on from JASTWF010001010.1 coordinate 27,304, forward strand.
TGAGGTGAGAGTGACTGCCCTTGACATCAAGGCTGCATTTGACCGAGTGTGGCATCAAGGAGCCCTAGTAAAACTGGAGTCAACGGGAATCAGGTGGGGAGGGGGGGGGGGGTGGCGGGGAACTCTCCACTGGCTGAAGTCATACCTAGCACAAAGGAAGATGGTTGTGGTGGTTGAAGGTCAATCATCTCAGCCCCAGGACATCGCTGCAGGAGTTCCTCAGGGCATTGTCCTAGGCCCAACCATCTTCAGCTGCTTCATCAATGACCTCCCTTCCAACATAAGGTCAGAAATGGGGATGTTCGCTGATGACTGCACAGTGTTCAGCGCCATTCACAACTCCTCAGATAATGAAGCAGTCCATGCCCGCATGCAACAAGACCTGGACGACGTTCAGGCTTGGGCTGATAAGTGGCAGGTAACATTCGCGCCACAGAAGTGCCAGGCAATGACTATCTCCAACAAGCGAGAGTCTAACCACCGCCCCTTGACATTCGACAGCATTACCATCGCTGAATCCCCCACCATCAACATCCTGGGGGTCACCATTGACCAGAAATGTAACTGGACCAGCCACATAAATACTGTGGCAACAAGAGCAGGTCAGAAGCTAGGTATTCTGCGGCGAGTGTCTCACATCCTGACTCCCCAAAGCCTTTCCACCATCTACAAGGCACAAGTCAGGAGTGTGATGGAATACTCTCCACTTGCCTGGATGAGTGCAGCTCCAACAACACGCAAGAAGCTCAACACTATCCAGGACAAAGCAGCCCACCTGATTGGCACCCCATCCACCACCTTAAACATTCACTCCCTCCACCACCGGCATACCGTGGCTGGAGTGTGTACCATCTACAAGATGCACTGCAGCAACTCGCCAAGGCTCCTTCGACAGCACCTCCCAAACCCGCGACCTCTTCCACCTAGAATGACAAGGGCAACAGTCGCATTGGAGCACCACCACCTCCAAGTTCCCCTCCAAGTCACACACCATCCTGACTTAGAAGTATATCGCCGTTCCTTCATCGTCGCTGGGTGAAAATCCTGGAACTCCCTACCTAACAGCACTGTGGGAGTACCTTCACCACACTGACTGCAGCGGTTCAAGAGGGCGGCTCACCACCACCTTCACAAGGGCAATTAGGGGTGGGCAATAAATGCTGGCCTTGCCAGCGATGCCACATCCCATAAAAATGAATTTAAAAAAAAAAAAAACCCTCTCCCCTGCCTCCTCCACCCTCACCTCCAACAACAAGTGCGAGGAGCTCATGGACTTCTTTGTCACTAAGATTGAAACCATCCGTTCTGCTGCTTTCCTCTATTTCCCCCTAGCCTACCAAGCCAAACCTCCCCATCGGATCCCCCATGCCCTAGCCCTGAACTCTCATCTTTCTCTAGTTTCTTTCCTATTTCCCCTCATGCCCTCTCCAAGCTTATCTTGTCAATGAGACCCACCTCCTGCTCCCACTAAACTGCTGACCACACAACTTCTCTTCCTGGCCCCCATGTTAGCTTATTGTTAACGGTTGCCTCTCCTCAGCTACTCCCTTCAAATCTATCGTCATCACCCCCTTCCTCAAAAACACCCACCCATAACCCCTCTGTTCTTGCAAACTACCGCCCCATCTCCAACCTCCCTTTCCTCTTCAACGTCCTTGAATGTGTTGTCGCCTCCCAAATCAGTGCCTATCTTTCTCGCAGCTCCATGTTTGAACCCCTCCAATCAGGTTTCCGCCCCAGCCGCTGCACTGAAACAGCTCTTATCAAAGTCACAAATTACATCCAATGTAATTGTGACTGTAGTAAACTATCCCTCCTCATCCTTCTCAACCTGTCTGCAGCCTTTGACACGGTTGACCCACCATCCTCCTCCAACGCCTGTCTTCCGTCGTCCAGCTGGGTGGGACTGCCCTTGCCTGTTTCCATTCTTATCTGTCCAGTCGCAGCTAGTGTATCACCTGCAATGGCTTTTCTTCCCGCTCCTGCACAGTTACCTCCGGAGTCCCCTAAGGATCTATCCTTGGCCCCCTCCTATTTCTCATCTACATGTTGCCCCTCAGCAACATCATCCGAAAACACGTCAGGTTCCACATGTACGCTGACGACACCCAGCTCTACCTCACCACCACCTCTCTTGACCCCTCCAGTGTCTCTGATTTGTCACGCTGCTTGTCTGACATCCAGTACTGGATGAGCAGAAATTTCCTCCAAATAAATACTGGGAAGACCAAAACCATTGTCTTCAGTCCCCGCCACAAACTCCATTCCCTAGCCACCGACTCCATCCCTCTCCCTGGCCACCAGACCATTCGTAACCTTGGTGTCATATTTAACCCTGAGATGAGCTTCCGACCGCATATCCGTTCCATCACCAAAACCGCCTACTTCCACCTCCGTAACATCACCTATCTGGACCTGCCTCAGCTCATCTGCTGCTGAAATCCACATCCATGCCTTTGTTACCTCTAGACTTGACTAATTCAATGCTCTCCTGGCCGGCCTCTCATTTTCCACCCTCCTTAAACTTGAGCTCATCCTAAACTCCACTGACCATATCCTAACTTGCACCAAGTCCTGTTCACCTATCACCCCTGTGCTCGCTGACCTACATTGGCTCCCTGTCCGGCAACGCCTCGATTTAAAAATTCTCGTCCTTGTTTTCAAATCCCTCCAGACCTCACTCCTCCTCCTCCAGCCCTACAACCCTCTGAGAACTCAGCGCTCCTCCACTTCTGGCCTCTTGTGCATTCCTGATTTTAATCGCTCCACCATTGGCGGTTGTGCCTTCAGCTGCCTAGGCCCTAACCTCTGGAATTCCTTCCCTAAACCTCTCCACCCTCTACCTCTCCCTCCTCCTTTAAGAAGCTCCTTAAAATCTACCTCTTTGACCAAGCTTTTGGTCACCTATCCTAATATCTCCTTATATGGCTCGGTGCCAAATGTTTGATAACGCTCCTGTGAAGCGCCTTGGAACGTTTTACTACATTATAGGCGCTATATAAATGCAAGTTGTTGTTGAGAAAGTGATTAGAAGGGAAAACCTGCTGAAGTCTTAGCCATGGACCTTAATAATAAATGAATTTTTAGTTACATGTCATTGGTCAATGCCTCATTTACTTATAATCATTTTTCCTGATTTTAAAAGCATTTCAGATTTGTTTTAGTGTGTAATGCCCTTTGTCCTTGCAGCTTACAGTGCAGGTTCTTCCAGGAATCCGATTGACCAGTACCTAACCCAGACTCATATGGCATCCCACTACAAAAGAATCTCTCTGCCAAAGGTAATGTCTCATAAGATTATTGTATAAAAGCTAGTCAGCGTGGTGTGCTTCATTGTGTAGTATTATACTTTATTGTATGTCTATACGACCATTAGGAATCTCAAGCCCTCAGAATGGCTACAATATAATTGTTCTTTTAGCAACATTTGCTGATATTTAGCTATAGATGGGCAACTTAGACCGATTTCAGGTGATAATTTTCTACCGTTAGATAGATATTGTGTTCATTGAGTACTGTTGTGTAATTAAGCACACTAGAGCTATATAGTATGAGCAAAATGAACTAGGTAACTTTCTTCCTGTTGGGAAGAATAGACCATTTTTCCTACCACATCACATCTTTTCATCAGAACTAGAAAAAGTTAGGGATGCATGATCTGAAATTGTTGAACTCCATGTTGAGTCCAGAAGGTTGTAAAGTGCCTAATCAAAAGATGAGGTACTGTTCCCTGAGCTTCATTGAAACAGTGTATGAGAGGAGCAGAACTTCTTCAAGGTGGGCAATCCTGGAAGAGAAGTGACAGTGAATTAAACACTAATACAAAAGCAAAATACTACAGATCCTGAAAATCTGAAATAAAAAGAGAAAATGGTGGAAATACTCAGCAGGTCAGTTTTGGTTATCTCTGCTGTAGCAAGTAGGAAGATGAAAGAAAGACTTGCATTTATATAGCGCCTTTCACGACCTCTGGACGTCCCTAAGCACTTTACAGCCAATGAAGTACTTTTGAAGTGTAGTCACTGTTGTAATGTAGGAAAGGCTGCAGCTTATTTGCGCACAGCAAGATCCCACAAACAGCAATGTGATAATGATCACATAAAGGAATAGACGGATATGCTGATAGGGTTAGATGAAGCGGGGTGGGAGGAGTCTCGTGTGGAGCATAGACCAGTTGGGCTGAATGGCCTGTTTTTGTGCTGTAGACTATGGGCTCGATTTTTGCCAGGCCCGAGGAGACGGGTTTGGAGGCGTGTGAGGTGTTAAAATCGCGAAAAATGGCGGGCGGATCCGATCCCGCCTCCGAGCAATTTTCCCAAAATCGGGGTTTCAGACCCCGTTTCCATCCCGCCTCCAAGAGGCGGGATAGGCCCTTAACCAGTTAAGTGCCTCTATAATCCCATTTTGAGAGGCCTTTGTGAATTTAACACATTTCCCCCCTGCTGCACGTCTCCTCTGGAACACGCCAGTTAATCCTGGCAGCCTCACAAGTGGATGGCTTACGAACAGCTGCAGCTCCACCATTAAAAAGGAGTTTTCAGCAATCATCATTTGCAGAACTTTGTTGTCTCGGGTTTGGGAGAACTTTTAGCAGGCCTACTCATTGTTGTGGAAGTTTGGAGCCTGAAAGCCATCTCCAGTGTGACCTCCTGGGAAACCCCTCTCCCCACCTTGACTGAATGCTTCCTCAACTGAGGTATATACCAGAAGCATGGGAACCATTTATTTCCTTTCCTCCTGGACATCAGATTCGGACGAAGACCAGCAGCAGCAGCTCCCGGAGCAACAACAGGAGCGCCAACCTGCTGCTTACCCACCTGAAGCTGCACAGATACCCCTAAAACAGGGTCAACAGGCAGAGGATGAGCTACCTCAACATGACTGAGCAGCAGTGCCAAAGGAGGCTCAGACTTTCGCGAGAGGTAGTGGGTGATCTGGAGCCCAGAGGAGCGGGTGGACACCCCTTACCAGTGGCTGTCAAAGTCACCACCGCACTCAACTTTTTTGCTTCAGGCTCATTCCAGGGATCAACAGCAGGCATCAGCGGCGTCTCCCAAGCGGCCGCTCACACTTGCACCACGCAGGTAACCGATGCCCTCTTTGCCATTGCATATAGAAACATAGATAGGAGCAGGAGTAGGCCATTCGGCCCCTCGAGCCTGCTCCGCCATTCGATGAGATCATGGCTGATCATCTAAACTCAGTACCCTGTACCTGCCTTCTCCCCATATCCCTTGATACCTTTAGCTTTAAGAAATATATCTAACTTATCCTTGAATATATTTAATGACTTCGCCTCAACTACCTTCTGTGGTAGAGAATTCCACAGGTTCACCACTCTGGGTGAAGAAATTCTTCCTCATTTCTGTCCTAAATGGTTTACCCGTTATCCGTAGATTATGACCCCTGGTTCTGGACTCTCCGACCATCGGGAACATTCTTCCTGCATCTAGTTTGTCCAGACCTGTCAGAATTTTATGTTTCGATGAGATCCCCTCTCATTCTTCTATACTCCAGTGAGTATAAGCCCAATCGACCCAATCTCTCCTCATATGTCATTCCTGCCATCCCAGGTATCAGCCTTGTGAATCTTCGCTGAACTCCTTCCATGGCAAGAACATCCTTCCTCAGATAAGGCGACCAAAACTGCACACAGTACTCAAGGTGTGGTCTCACCAAGGCCCTGTACAACTGCAGCAGGACATCCCTGTTCCTATACTCAAACCCTTTCGCTATGAAGGCCAACATACCATTTGCCGCCTTCACCGCCTGCTGCACCTGCATGCTTACTTTCAGCGACTGGTGCACAAGGACACCCAGGTCTCGTTGCACTTCCCCTTCTCCCAATCTATTGCCATTCAGATAAAAGTCTGCCTTTCTGTTTTTGACACCAAAGTGGATAACCTCGCACTTATCCATGTTATATTGCATCTGCCACGCTTCTGCCCACTCACCCAACCTGTCCAGATCATCCTGGAGTTTCTCGCTATCCTCCTCGCTGCACACACTCCCACCCAGCTTTGTGTCATCTGCAAACTTGGAGATATTACATTTAATTCCCTTATCTAGATCATTAATGTATATTGTGAATAGCTGGGGTCCAAGGACCGATCCCTGCGGTACCCCACTAGTCACTGCTTGCCACTCGGAAAAAGACCCATTAATTCCTACTCTCTGCTTTCTGTCCACCAACCAGTTCTCTATCCAAGTCAATACCTTGCCCCCAATCCCATGTGCCTTAACTTTACCCGCTAATCTCTTATGCGGGACCTTATCGAAAGCCTTTTGAAAGTCCAAATACACCACATCTACTGGTTCTCCCTTATCTATTTTCCCAGTTACATCCTCAAAAAATTCCAGTAGATTAGTCAAGCATGATTTACCTTTTGTAAATCCATGTTGACTTTGTCCGATCCTGTCACTGTTTTTCAAATGCTCAGCTATTACATCCTTTATAATGGACTCTAGCATTTTCCCCACTACCGATGTCAGGCTTACCGGTCTGTAATTCCCCGCTTTCTCTCTACCACCCTTTTTGAATAGTGGGGTAACATTAGCTACCCTCCAATCCATGGGTACAGTTCCAGATTCCATCGCACAATTACATCAACTTCTCCAATGATCAAGCAAGTGTAACCGCGCGTGCGGTTAGATTTGCTAATCTGGCAGGCTTTCTAAGGGTGCAGGGTGTTGTTGACTGCACACATGTGGCCCTTAAGGCACCCCATCATAATCCAGGTATTTTTGTCAACCGCAAGGGCTTCCACTCCCTCAACGTGCAGCTGGTGTGTGACCACAAGAAGGAAATTTTGCATGTTTGCGCCAAGTACCCTGGCACTTGCCATGACTCCTTCATCCTGCGGCAGTCCAGTGTGCCTCCGCTCTTCAGTCCGCCAGACCAACTTTTTCGATGGCTACTTGGAGACGAGGGCTATCCCCTGAAGACGTGGCTAATGACGCCGTTGAGGAGCCCATCCAACAAAGCTGAGGAGCGCTACAACTCCAGCCACATTTCCACCATATCCATAATCGAGCAAACCATCGGCTTGCTGAAGATGCGATTCAGATGCCTTGATAGATCAGGTGGAGCCCTGCAATACTCAGCAGCCAGGGTCTCCAGAATCGTCGTGGTCTGCTGTGCACTTCACAATATAGCACAGCATCGTGGCTTGCAGCTGCCTGCGGTACAAGTGGCTCATCGCATAGCCTCCTCCTCCTCGGAGGAGGAGGAGGAGGAGGAGAGCGACAACTAACAGCTTGCGGAGGCGCATCAACCAGCGCCAGAAGCACGCAAGCACATTGCTGCCCGGGATGGAAGGGACGCACTCCTCTTGGCTAGATTTGCTTAGCCTGCCCAATCAAACACTTTTGCCTCGCACCTTCTTACCAGAGCATTGACAGTGGCCAAGAACCTGCGGATTCCTATCACTCTGACCACCATACTGACAATTGCAAGTCGCCCCAAGCCCTCAATGTGGAAGTCCCATTTGCAAAATGACACAGGCCACAACTTCAACAGTTTGCCTTCAAGTTTTTTTTATCACAAAGTCACGGATGGCTTTTCAAAAATAAACATAACAGAACACCCAAATGACTACCCTTGTGACTACTTGTGCTTTATCTTCCTCTTACGTGTGCTCCTACGTGGTGCTTCCCCTGTGGCTTCAGCAGCTGTGGAGGCCCCTTGCTCACTTTCTTGCTGCTCCTGCCTCGACACCTTTGGCGGGCGTCCTCTGGGGTTGCGAGCCTGTGAGGGCTCGGCAACAGTCTGCTGCTCCTGCGGCTGTGCAGGGGCTGAGACGCCGATCTCAGTTGGGTGAGGAATCTGGTGGGGCTCTGACCGAGGGCTCTGCAGTGGTATGGTCGTGTGAGCGCTGGAGAGGAGCCCCCACTTCCTTGTTCTCTGCCACCAACATCCCTCTCTTGGGTCAGCCCCACTTCAGAGCTAGCAAGTGGCTTGACAGCACCTTGCTGCACTTCAGGGGGGCCATGAGGACCCGTTTCTGCACTGGAAGTCCTACTCCAAAGGACTTCCATGAAGGTCTGGTTTCTCTGCTCAATAGCTGACCATCGCTCCTCAAGAGATGTCAGTCTGTTCTAAACAATGACCATGTTTTCAAGACCCTGGCGACTAAGCTCCTCCATGGCCGTAGCCATCCTCTCCTCTACCATAGCCAGCCTTACCATGGAGGTAGCCATCCTTCCCACGGAGGTTTCCATCCTTTCTGTGGTGGTGCGTTCATGCGCCAACGCCTCCACAAAGGCCCTGCTCATGTTAGCGATGGACTCCTCCATTCGCTCCACGCTCGCAGCGATCCTGGAGACAAAACCTGCCAGAGACTCCTGCACCTGTTCCTGGAGTTCCAGCACCGCTCTCCTTCTGGATGGACCCGGAGGCACAGGGTCGACATGCAGCAAAGCTGAGAGAGTCCTGCGCCCTCCGACGAGGACTCTCCACTGCTGTCCCTGTCTCCACCATCTGCTGATGCTCACTTGTGAGCTGTGATACACCAGGTGACTACTCTATGTCCCGAAGGTCCCACCGAGGTGTGAGTGCCTGCGTTGGTGCTGGGTGCGCTTAATTCTGCTGACGCTGCGCCCTCAGAGGTTGCAGCTTCCTCTGAGGAGTCTGGGGGCTCGGGCTGTTCCTCCTGGACAGTGGGGAGAGGGGGGCTGTCGATGGTCCTGTGGGGAAGTAAAGGAAAGAGTTAGACATGTGAAATAAACGTTGCATGCACATTGAATTTTGCAGATGATCATAAGACAATCTGTTAGAGCATCAGAATCAATATCAGTCACTCATGCAATGTCAATGAGAGAGATGAAAAACTATTCTGTCACCAGCTTGCGCTGATGCGCCCGTCTGTCAGTCCCCCACTTGCGCATCCTCCTCCACTCCCACGATCTCCAGGGCCGCCTCCTCTGCAGTGGTGAGCTGGGCTATTGAGGGTGGCCCTCCTCCTGTCCTCGCCCTCTCCCTCTTATTGTGGGCTCTCTTTTCCTGCAATGAGGGACACAAGTGGAGTTTGAGTGAGAATGAAGGAGTGAGTGTGGAGAATCCATAGCATAGATGCTTAGAAGGACACAAAGATGGAGTGAGGTGCCAAGGGCCCTCCCTGTGTGTTGTAAGTTGTTGTCATTGAAGTCATGTTTGACAAATTTGCTGGAGTTCTTTGAGGAAGTTTTTAAGTGTATAAAATTCTGACAGGTCTAGACAGACTAGATGCAGAAGGAATGTTTCCCTTGGCGGGTGAGAACAGAACTAGAGGACATAATTTAAGGATAAGGGCTAAACCATTTAGGACAGAAATGAGGGGGAATTTCTTCACTCAGAGGGTGGTGAACCTGTGGAACTCATTGCCACAGAGGGCAGTGTACGCCAGCTCATTAAATATATTTAAGAGGGAATTAGATATATTTCTACAGGCAAAAGGGGTTAAGGGTTATGGAGAGAAGGCGGGGACGGGATACTGAATTGGAGGATCAGCCATGATCTCATTAAATGGCGGAGCAGGCTCGAAGGGCCGGATGGCCTACTCCTGCTCCTATCTTCTATGTATCTATGAAGTAACATACAGGGTGGATAAAGGGGAACCAGTGGATGTGGTGTATTTAGACTTCCAAAAGGCATTTGACAAGGTGCCACACAAGATTATTGCTTAAGATAAAAAATCACAGGATTGGGGGTAATATTCTGGCATGGATAGAGGATTGGCTATCTAACAGAAGGCAGAGAGTTGGGATAAATGGTTCATTCTCCAGACTGGCAATCAGTAACTAGTGGTGTTCCGCAGGGGTCAGTGCTGGGTCCCCAACTCTTTACAATCTATATTAACGATTTGGAGGAGGGGACCGAGTGTAACATATCAAAGTTTGCAGATGATACTAAGATGGGAGGGAAAGTAGTGAGTGAGGAGGACATAAAAAATCTGCAAGGGGGCATAGACAGGCTAAGTAAGTGGGCAGAGATTTGGCAGATGGAATACAATACTGGAAAGTGTGAGGTTATGCACTTTGGCAGGAAAAATAGTAGAGCAAGTTATTATCTTAATGGCAAGAAATTGGAAAGTACTGAAGTATAAAGGGATCTGGGGGTCCTGGTGCACGAAACTCAAAAGGTTAGTATGCAGGTGCAGCAAGTGATTAAGAAGGCCAATGGAATGTTGGCTTTTATTGCTAGGGGGATAGAATATAAAAATAGGGAGGTATTGCTTCAGTTGTACAAGGTATTGGTGAGACCGCACCTGGAATACTGCATACAGTTTTGGTGTCCATACTTAAGAAAAGACATACTTGCTCTCGAGTCAGTACAAAGAAGGTTCACTCGGTTAATCCCGGGGATGAGGGGATGGACATATGAGGAGAGGTTGGGTAGATTGGGACTCTACTCATTGGAGTTCAGAAGAATGAGAGGCGATCTTATTGAAACATATAAGATTGTGAAGGGGTTGGATCGGGTGGATGCGGGGCGGATGTTCCCGATGATGGGTGAAACTAGAACTAGGGGGCATAGTCTTAGAATAAGGGGCCGCTCTTTCAAAACTGAGATGAGAAGGAACTACAGGAAACTCTTTATTAACCGGCACCGGCGTGGTGCCGGTTAATCAAAAAGTCCGGATAACGGAGAGTTATATCTCCCAACGTACGAGAGCCCCGTCCACATTGAAATGCGCCTGCATTCGGAGCTCCATCTCCCCGGGGACCGCCAGCTGACCATCTGTCGTGTCCGCTGCCTACCCGGGCTGCACATTTCCCCTCCCAATGTACACGCTCCGATACAAGGCAAACGCCTCGGTTTTTTTTCAAGTTAATTTTAAACGAGAGATGAAGGAAAACCCCGGTTACCTACTCAAGAATTTTGCCGGTTAAGAGAGATTTCCGGATATTTGGGTGCCGGTTAATAAAGAGTTTCCTGTAGTTCCTTCTCATCTCAGTTTTGTAGAAGCTACATCATTACATAAATTTAAAACAGAAATAGACAGTTTCCTAGAAGTAAAGGAAATTAAGGGTTACGGGGAGCGGGCAGGAATTTGGACATGAGTCTAGGTTCGGATTGGTCATGGCCCTGTGGGTAGCGCAGCGGGCCCAGGGGCCGTGTAGCCTGATCCTGCTCCTATTTCGTGTGTCCAATTCTGTTAGGTTCAGGAGATGGTTCAGTGATAGTAGATTGGCGGTTAGGATCAGATCAGCCATGATCTTATTGAATGGCGGAGCAGGCTCGAGGGGCCAATTGGCCTACTCCTGCTCCTATTTCTTATGTTCTTCTAGGGAGTGTGAGGGCTGCATAGTTGAATAGTTAAGTGAATGTGAACATACAGAGAGAGGGAATGGTTAAGGGTGCAGGGATGTAAGGGTCAAGTGGGATGTGGAGGAGGAGGTTGACAAAGCAGAGTGCTAGGTGATGAGAGGCGATGGGGATCAAATTGAGGGTCATGGGGATGGAATATTCACTTTTCCTGTGCGGAGAAGGTCATGAAACCTCTTTCTGCACTGCAGCCAGGTTCTGCTGCACATTGAAATGGCATTCACCTCCTGTGCCACTTGCAGCCACACTGCTTTGGTCTGTTGTGGAGGCTTTTTCCTCCCTGAAGAAGGAAACGGCACTTCCTTATTTGCTCTTACTCCCTCCACCAGAGCTTGGAGGAAGTTCTCATCAAATAGGGGTGCACACTTTGGTCTGGTGCCTGACATGGTTTTTGCACGAATCTCTCAGAAGTAAATAGCAAAAGTTGTAAGGCAGAAAAAGAACCAAGGCTGCTTGCAGGCCTTAAATGCAGCTGCATAGATGACATCATCAGAGGCGAGTTTCAGAACCAAAAGACTCATTGGGCCAGGGGTTCCCACACGCTGGAAATCAAGTGCCCAATTAGGGCAAAGTGGCTCAATTGTCCCGCCTCACATCGGAGGCGGGATCCGGACCCGCCAACCACCTGACCCACCCCCAACCCGCCTCCACTGACAAAATCCAGCCCTATGTAATTCTAAGTTTTTGCTACTGAACACTTACCCAGTCTCTCTCAAAAGGTAATTTTGTATTTTTTGTTCTTTCAGCTTCAGTGGATTGTTCCGTTCCAAGAAGCATGCTGTTAAGTGTAAAATGTAAGTAATTCATTTATTGTAAGTGAAGGTTTAATTAAGGCAAAAATATGAAATAGAATAAACCCACAAATATTTACACTAAAGATTGTAGAATCATAGAATTTCACAGCACGGAAGAAGGCCATTTGGTGCATCATGCCTATGCCAACTCACTGAAAGAGCAGTCCACTCAGTCCTACTTTTCCCCATTTCCTTAAAAAAAATTATTTTTCAAATATTTAACCACTTCCATTTTAAAAGCTTATGTGTATTCTTTCATCACTATTTCTGGTAGGGCATTCCTGTCCTAATGATCCTCTGCATAAAAAAAACTTTCTCCTAACCTCTCCCATTGTTCTTTTGGTGGTGATCTTGAATTTTGCTCTCTAGTTACTGATTCACCATTCAGTGAAAATAGTTCTTCTCGATTTACCTTATCAAAACCCCTGATAATTTTGAACATCTCTATCAGATATACTCTCAACTTCCTCAGGAATATCAGAGTTATCCCCGGTGTCCTGGCCAATATTTATCCCTCAACCAACATAACAAAAACAGATTATCTGGTCATTATCACATTGCTGTTTGTGGGAGCTTGCTGTGCGCAAATTGGCTGCCGCGTTTCCCACATTACAACAGTGACTCCACTTCAAAAAGTACTTCATTGACTGTAAAGTGCTTTGAGACGTCCGGTGGTCGTGAAAGGCGCTATATAAATGCAAGTCTCTTTTTTTCTTTCTAGTGTAATGAAGAGAGTCCCAGTTTCTCTAGCCTGACTTCAAAAATAAATCCTCCCATCCGTATCATCTTAGTGAATCTCTGCTGCACCCTTTAGAATCTATTATTAGGGATGTGCTAACAGAGCACTTAGAAAATCATAATATGATAGACTGGCAGCTAACATAAAAGGGAATCCAAAAGTCCTCTATAGGCATATAAATAATAAACAGGGAGTAAGAGGAGGGGTGGGGCCAATTAGGGACCAAAAATGAGACCTACGCATGGAGGCAGAGGGCATGGCTGAGGTACTAAATGAGTACTTTGCATCTGTCTTTACCAAGGAAGAAGATGCTGCCAAAGTCATAGTGAAAGAGGAGGTTGTTGAGATACTGGATGGGATAAAAATTGATAATGAGGAGGTACTAGAAAGGCTGGCTGTACTTAAAGCAGATAAGTCACCAGGACCTGGATGGGATGCATCCTAGGATGCTGAGAGAAGTAAAGGTGGAAATTGCAGAGGTACTGCCCATAATCTTCCAATCCTCCTTAGATACGGGGGGTGCTGCCAGAGGACTGGAGAATTGCAAATGTTACACCCTTGTTCAAGAAAGGGTGTAAGGATAAACCCAAAAACTACAGGCCAGTCAGTTTAACCTTGGTGGTGGGGAAGCTTTTAGAAACGATAATTGGGGACAAAATTAACAGTCACTTGGACAAGTGTGGCTTAATTAAGGAAAGCCAGCACGGATTTGTTAAAGGCAAATCGTATTTAACTAACTTGATTGAGTTTATTGACGAAGTAACGGGGAGGGTTGTTGAGGGCAATGCGGTTGATGTGGTGTAGATGGTCTTCCAAAAGGCGTTTGATAAAGTGCCACATGATAGACTTGCCAGCAAAGTTGAAGCCCATGGAATAAAAGGGACAGTGGCAGCATGGATACGAAATTGGCACCTAAGTGACAGGAAACAGAGAGTAGTGGTGAACAGTTTTTTCGGACTGGAGGAAGGTATACTGTGGTCTTCCCCAGGGGTTGGTACTAGGACCACTGCTTTTCTTGATGTATATTAATGACTTGGACTTGGCTGTACAGGGCATAATTTCAAAATTTGCAGATGACACAAAACTTGGGAGCATAGTGAACAGTGAGGAGGATAGTGAGACTTCAAGGGGACATAGACAGGCTGGTGGAATGGGCAGACTCATGGCAGATGAAATTTAACGCAGAAAAGTGCAAAGTGATACATTTTGGTAGGAAGAGCAAGGAGAGGCAATATAAACTGAAGGGTACAATTCTAAAGGGTATGAATGAACCGAGAGACCTGGTTGAGAAAGCGGTTAAAAAAAGCATATGGGATCCTGGGCTTCATAAATAGAGGCATAGAGTACAAAAGCAAGGAAGTTATGATGAACCTTTATAAAACACTGGTTCGGCCTCAACTGGAGTATTGTGTCCAATTCTGGGCACCGCACTTGAGGAAGGATGTGAAGGCCTTAGAGAGAGTGCAGAAAAGATTTACAAGAATGGTTCCAGGGATGAGGGACTTCAGTTACATGGATAGACTAGAGAAGCTGGGGTTGTTCTCCTTAGAGCAGAGAAGGTTGAGAGGAAATTTGATAGAGGTGTTCAAAATCATGAGGGGTCTAGACAGAGTAGATAGAGAGAAACTGTTCCCATTGGCGGAAGGGTCGATACCCAGAGGACACAGATTTAAGGTGATTGGCAGAAGAACTAAAGGTGACATGAGGAAAAACTTTTTTACGCAGCGACTGGTTATGATCTGGAATGCACTGCCTGAAAGGGTGGTGGAGGCAGATTCAATCGCGGCTTTCAAAAGGGAATTGGATAAGTACCTGAAGGAAAAAAATTTGCAGGGCTATGGGGAAAGGGCGGGGAAATGGGACTAGCTGAAGTGCTCTTGCAGAGAGCCGGCACGGGCTGAACGGGCCGAATGGCCTCCTTCTGTGCTGTAACCCATTCTATTCTATTCTATGATTGGGAAGAGCCAATGTGTATTTATGAAAGGGAAATCGTGTTTGACAAATCTGTTTTTTGAGGTTGTAACTAGCAGGTTAGATATGGGGGAACCAGTGGATGTAGTGTATTTGGATTTTCAAAAAGCATTCGATAAGGTGCCACACAAGAGGTTATTACACAAAATTAGGGCTCATGGGATTGGGGGTAATATATATTAGCATGAATTGAGGATTGGCTAATGGACATAAAACAGGAGTAGGAATAAACGGATTATTTTTGGGTTGGCAGGCTGAAACTAGTGGGGTACCGCAAGGATCAGTGCTTAGGTCTCGGCTATTTACAATCTATATCAATGACTTAGATGAGGGGACCGAGTGTAATGTATCCAAGTTTGCTGACGATACAAAGCTAGGTGACAAAGTAAGCTGTGAGGCGGTCGCAAAGAGGCTGCAAAGGGATATAAACAGATTAAGTGAGTGGGCAAGAACATGGCAGATGGAATATAATGTGGAGAAATGTGAAGTTATCCACTTTGGTAGGAAAAATAGAAAAGCAGAATATTTTTTAAAAGGTGAGAGACTGGGAAATGTTGGTATTCAGAGGGACCTGGGTGTGCTTGTATAAAAATCACAAAGTTAACATGCAGGTACAGCAAGCAATTAGGAAAGCAAATGGTGTGTTGGTTTGTATTACAAAGGGATTGGAGTATATGAGTGAAGAAGTCTTACTGCAATTATATAGGGCTCTGGTGAGACCACACCTGGATTACTGTGTACAGTTTTGGTCTCCTTGCCTAAGGAAGGATATGTTTTGCCTTCGAGGGAGTGCAACAAAGGTTCACTAGACTGATTCCTGGGATGAGGGGATTGTCCTATAAGGAGCGATTGAGTAGACTAGGCCTATATTCCCTAGAGTTTAGAAGAATGAGAGGTAATCTCATTGAAACATATACAATTCTTAAGGGGCTTGACAGGGTAGATGCTGGAAGGATGTTTCACCTGGCTGGGGAGTCCAGAACCAGGGGTCACAGTCTCAGAATAAAGGGTTGGCCATTTAGGACTGAGATGAGGAGAAATTTCTTCACTCAAAGGGTTGTGAATCTTTGGAATTCTCTACCTTAGAGGGCTGTGGATGCTGAGTCATTGAGTGTATTCAAGACAGATCGATAGATTTTTGAATACTAAAGGAATCAAAAGATATGGGGATAGTGTGGGAAGGTGGAATTGAGGTAGAAGATCAGCCATGATCTAATTGAATGGCAGAGCAGGCTCGAAGAGCCGAATGGCCTAATCCTGCTCCTATTTCTTATGTTCTTTCCATGGCCATGGCGTTTTGCCAAAAGTAGGGCACCCAAACGTCGACACCGTATTATGACTATAGCCTAACTAATGATTTGTGTAGGTTTAGGCTAATCTCTGCTTTTGTACGCTGTGCCACTATTTATAAAACCTATGATCCCATATGCTTTCTTTAACCGCTTTATCAACTTCTCCTCCCATTTTTAAAGATTTGTGTACCTCAACCCTGTAAATCTCTATGCTCCTCTACTCCTTTTAAGGTTTTATGAGTTAATGTACATGTTTTCCTTATTCCTTCCAAAATGTATCTTCACATATTTCTTTGCCTATTCTGCTAACCTGCCTTTGTCTTCCTGAAGTATGTTTACAGTCCTCTTCACAGTTAACCATGTTCCCTATTTTTGTCATCTTCAAATGTTGATATTATGCCTCCTATACCCAAGTCCATTTATATAGTGAGAGGAGCAACGGTCCCAACACTGACCTCTGGGGGACATCGCTGTTTACATCCCTCTGGTCTGAAAAACCTTTAACTACTACTCGCATATCCTGTCTTTTAACCTGTTTCCTATCTATAGTGCCACACTCTCTTTAATACAGTGCATTCATTTTGTCAACATGCCTCCTATGCGACACCTTATCAAAAGTCTTTTGAAAGATATACCCAAAGCATCTACTGCATTTCCTTTATCAATAAACTCTGTTATTTACTCAAAGAACTCTTTTAAATTTGACAGGCACCACTTGCCTTTTACCAATCCATGTTGGCTGTCCTTAATTAATTCACGTCTTTCTAGATGATTACTAATTCTATTTAAAAAAAAAAAGTATTTATTTCTCTTTACTAATTTTATCCTATATTATGACCTCTAAAAACTTATCTACCACTGATGTTATGCTGAATGTTCTGTATTTACCTGGTTAATCCCTTTCTCTGTTTTTGAACAGAGGAGTTACATGCCAACCTTTCAGTCATCTGGCACAGCTTCTGTATTCAAGGATATTTGAAAAATTGTGGTCAGAGCTCTGCTATTTCCTCTCTGACATTTCCTTCAGTATTCTAGGATACATACCATCAGGGCCTACTTAGAATTCCACGTAATTTTCCATACTACCTCCTTATCTGTGGTTATCCTATTTAATCATTCCACCTCCTCTTGCACTCTTTCATGTACATTATCATACTCATCTGTGAAAACCGAGCTAAGTTTTCATTAGGATCTGTTATTCCTTCATCCTTCTATTTCATCTTTAATCAGCCCTACACTTTCCTTAACTATTCTTTTACTTTTTATGTGTTTATAATATTCTTTGCTTTATCTGTATTTTACCTGCCAGACTTTCTTCATGCTTCCTCTTAGCTTTCCTAAACTATTTTGCTTCCTCTCTATATTTAGCTTGATTTTCTTTTGTATTATAAGCCGTAGGTCTGTCGTTATGCTTGTTTAACTCTCATTTTAATTTCTTTACTCATCCAAGGAACGCTAGCTTTTGTGAGTGTCTAGTCTGTACCGTAATCATCTTATGTTTGAATGTTTCACATTGTTTGTGCACTGTCATATTTGACAGTTTTTCTTTCCAGTTTATGTGGGCTAGTTACCTTTTTATTTAATTGAAATTGGCTTTCTTGAAGTCAACTAACTTTATCTTTGAATATTCCTTCTCCTTTTCAGTTCTTAAATTGAATCTAATTATGTTATTGGCACTGTTTCCTAGATGTACTCCTACCTTTACATTACCTGCTTGCCCCACTTCATTTCCTGGAACTAGATCCAGCATTACTTAAAATGATTCTGATCTATAAAGCATTCCTGGACGCGTTGTAGAAATTCCCCTCCTCCTCTGCCACTTGCATTACTTTTACCCCAATCTAGCTTTGGATAATTAAAGTCACCCATTATTGGAGCCCTCTTGTTCTCTAATATTTATAAGAAGTTATGTTTTTATTCCTATTCAGGCCCCTATGCTAGAGAAATAGATTTTTTTTTAATTTGTTTTAATACCTTTGTATTGGACATTTGTTGATCTTCCATCAATAATAAAGCTGATATCCCTCTTTTTATTGAAGATTTAATGATTTGGTCTTCACCAATGTTTGTGATAAAAATGACGAAACAAAATTTGACTGCTGATCTTTGCCTTAAATTTGAGGGTCTCCTGATGACTTACAGCAGTAGTTAAATGCACTCCTCCAACTGTATTGTTGGCTGTGATAGTTGACCTCAGCCATTCATGGAGTAGAGATGTTTCAATCAGTCTCCACTTCCCTGGGCTAGGGAAGGAAAAAACTAGCCAGGGTTAATGTTTCTGATAGTTATCCAGTAACCTCTGCCGAAAAGGGCACGTCTGGACATCAAGTGAAGATTGAACTGGGTTGGCATCGATGTCACACTGATCATATTGTTGCCTACACTCATAGTATAGGCTGACCAATTAAGAATGGCCATTTGAGCGCAGTGCTAAAGGGCAGCTCAAGCTTGTGGAACCATACCTCAGCATGTTAGTGTCTTCCAAAGAAGAGGGGTGTAAATTGGAGAGATGAAAAAAATCCAGTTAAAAGATGGGTCTGCAGTTCTGGGTGTGTTTTTTTTAAATATGTTTGATTTATGATCATTTGCAACATTTAATTGTGAATCTCATCTGACATGAGGCACTTGGGCAAAATAACAAAAATACTTCTATTTTTACTTCTACATTGCAGCAATTATGTTTCAGAACAAAAATTAAGTGTATTGAAGATGATATTAATATTTTATGATTTTTATTTTGTAATCGTCCCTGTTTTTTCCCTCCATTTTTATTAGTTACTTGCCTTCACTATTACTTCAGATAAATGAGAAGCTAAGTGAACTGCAGACTAGCCCGCTATTTCCAATATAGTTGCTTATTTGTTAATTTCTTTACGTCAGGAAATCTTCTTAAGTTGCTAACAATTGAGTTGAGATAATTTATGAAACTCTTTGCATGAGTCTGTACTAGTAGATAGATTTGCAGTGTAAATTTTTTAACTCTTGTCCTTATTGGAGTGAAGTTTGACACTGAACTTCAGTGCTTCAGTACTGTAATTGAGATTTTTGTTTTAAATTGTACCCATTTCAAACTAAAGTTTATACAACTGCATCTCAATGAGACAGATTCTGTTTTGTGTTTATGTTAAACATGTTTTCAAACCTAGAAAACAGTGATTTTCCTTTTTTTAAATGTCATTCTATCACCAACAATCTGACAATAAAGACGTTCAATTAAAACTAAAAATAGAAGCATATTAACTTTCTTGCAAGGCCAACATTTTACTGTTGGTTGTGCTAAATAAACAATGGGCCAAAAATTCATCCCGGTGCGCGAGAGTACGCACTGCGTACTCTCGCGTATTCCCTCTGCAATTGCCGGTTTTCTGCATGCCCTGCGCATGCGCTGAAAACCGGCAATTGCTCTTTTGAAAAGGGGGCGGTTCCTCAGTGCATCGCGTGCGCGCTACAGGCTGCGCGCACGCTGTGCACTTCATGCTTTGGACGCGCAGGTAAGTACTGAAGATTTTAGAAATGGAAAAAGGAGTAAGACCCACTTTTAACAAGGTAAGTAGTGAATTAAGTTTTTTGAATTTTTTTTTAACAGGTATATCTTTTTTAGAGACTTTAAAGACAGGTAAGTTTATTTTTATAACTTTTTAAAAGATTTTAAATTTTTTCAAAAATTTAATTTTTTATTTAAAATGGTTAATTTATTTAACTATACTTATTTTATTAATGTGATGGTTTTTTTTTAAATTTAATTGAGGTTTAGCTGTTATTTTGGGGGGGTGTAAGATTCATAGATTTCACAGCACGTATGTGAAACTTAGGAATGGAAGATGGTGTGCTGCCATTGGCTCTAACTGAGTCACGTGATCCCACAGCTCGCACGAATTCACTACGCCGGTGGGATACGCAAGCACTGCCCGGCTGATGTCTGGAACATCAAGTTCGTGCGAGCTGGATCTGAAAAAGCACAAGCGGAGTGAGAGATCGCGGGGAAGGCTTACCCCCGCAGGAACAGAGCGAGATCAATTTCTGGGCCGATGTGTTGCTGCCTACTTGCATTTTGAATCAGTTTCCCAGATAGCATACAGTAATCAAAACAATAAACAACAATGACTGGAACTCCAGCTGATCAGGAGAGAGCTGGGATCATCTGTGTTAAGAAATCTAAAAGTTTAAAAAGATTCATAAAGGAAAGTAACATGGCACTGCAGAGGAATAAAAGTACATTGCATTTCATTAATCCAAAAAATGCATTGCGTTTACAATTTCAGAAACCACTAAGAATTGTACTAAACATTAGTTGTCATGAGACACTTTATATAAATCAGACTTGACATGCAATAGCTAACATTAAATATGGACCTGTATGCTTTAATATTCTGTTTATAACCAGGACATATTTGTCTTAATCTTTGCCATCCCTATGTAACCTGGATTTCCTCCATATTCATTTGTGTGTGTATTTTGGCTGCCACTCTGAACTTGAGCCCATTACTTATATCTCCCTTTTTTTCTCTCCTCGTTACCCCTCTTGGGCCTTTCTCTCCTGTCTCCTCCCCTTCTTGACAACCAGTCATTCCACCTTTCATTTCTCCCCTCGGGTACTTTGTCCCCACAAATCCCTAACTCAACCCTTCGCTAATCCTCTACCTACTCTTCAGCCACTGTCCCAGGCTTAAATCCCTCTTGGATAAGCCCACAGCTCACCTCTTGACTCTGATTCTAGGAGGGCAGGGAATTAATAGAAAGCTACAGCACGGAAGGAGGCCATTTCGGCCCATCGTGTCCACGCCAGCCAACAAAGAGCTATCTAGCCTAATCCCACTTCCCAGCTCTTGGTCCGTAGCCCTGCAGGTTAGAGCATCCCAAGTGCACATCCAAGTACTTTTTAAATGTGGTTAGGGTTCCTGCCTCTACTACCCTTTCAGGCAGTGAGTTCCAGACCCCCACAACCCTCTGGGTTAAGAAATTTCCCCTCAAATCCCTTCTAAACCTTCCCCCAATTACTTTAAATCTGTGCCCCCTGGTTTTTGACCCCTCTGCTAAGGGAAATAGGTCCTTTCTATCCACTTTATCTATGCCCCTCATAATTTTATACACCTCAATAAGGTCACCCCTCAGCCTCTTCTGTTCCAAGGAAAACAGACCCAGCCTATCCAGTCTTTCCTCATAGCTAAGATTCTCTACTCCCGGCAACATCCTTGTAAATCTCCTCTGTACCCTCTCTAGTGCAATCATATCTTTCCTGTAATATGGTGACCAGAACTGCACGCAGTACTCTAGCTGAGGCCTAACTAGTGTTTTATACAGTTGAAGCATAACCCCCCTGCTCTTGTATTCTATGCCACGGCTAATAAAGGCAAGCATTCCGTATGCCGCCTTAACCACCTTATCTACTTGGCCTGCTACCTTCAGGGATCTGTGGATATGCACTCCAAGGTCCCTTTGTTCCTCTACACTACTCAGTGTCCTACCATTTAATGTGTATTCCCTTTCCTTGTTAGCCCTCCCCAAATGCATTACCTCACACTTCTCCGGATTGAATTCCATTTGCCACTGTTCTGCCCACCTGACCAATTTATTGATATCTTCCTGCAGTCTACAGCTTCCTTCTTCAGTATCAACCACACAGCTGATTTTAGTATCATCTGCAAACTTCTTAATCATACCCCCTATATTCAAGTCAAGATCGTTGATATATACCACAAAAAGCAAGGGACCTAGTACTGAGCCCTGCGGAACCCCACTGGAAACAGCCTTCCAGTCACAAAAACACCCATCAACCATTACCCTCTGCTTCCTGTCTCCGAGCCAGTTTTGAATCCAACTTGACACTGCCCTGGATCCCATGGGCTTTTAACTTCGTGACCAGTCTGCCATGTGGATCCTTATCAAAAGCCTTGCTAAAGTCCATATACACTACATCAAACGCACTACCCTCATCTACCCTCCTTGTTACCTCCTCAAAAAATTTAATCAAGTTTGTCAGACACGACCTTCCCTTAATAAATCTGTGCTGACTATCCTTGATTAATCCGTGTCTTTCTAAATAAAGATTTATCCTGTCCTTCAGAATTCTTTCCAATAATTTTTCCACCACCAAGGTTAGGCTGACTAGCCTGTAATTACTCGGTCTATCCTTTTCTTCCTTTTTAAACAAGGGTACCACATTAGCAGTCCTCCGGCACCACACCTGAAGCCAGAGAGGATTGAAGAATGATGGTCAGGGCCTCTGCTATTTCCTCTTTTGCTTCGCTTAACAGCCTGGGATACATTTCATCCGGGCCTGGGGATTTTTTCACTTTTAAAGCTCCTATCCTCTCCTAATCTCTCCTACCCATATTCATAGCACCCCGTCGACCTTACCTTCTCACTTGACCTCTCTATTTCCATCCTCTAGTTTTGATCACTTCCTTGTATCACACACCACTCACATCATCTTTCCCCCTTCCAATCCCACTTCCTTCTGTGTCCACTCCTGGAAAAAAGCTCCCCCCCCCCGCCCCCCTCCATCAAGTCACTTCCAACTTATCAAACTCCCTACTGGCTTGCCTTTAGCCTTCCATTCACCATGATACCTTTGCAGCTGTTGATCTGCTCAATCACTCCCTCACCTACCTTTGATGCCATTTTCCCCCAGTAAAACCCTTACTCTCTCCCTCACTGGTTGTTCCCCTGGTACGGCCCCCATATTTGCTCATCAAGTTCAAGGGGCTCAAACTTGAATGTATCTGGTGCACAACTGGTTTAGCCATTCATCACCAGATCCGGCTGGACCACATAAAGCACTACCGGGCCCTGCTCTCCTCTGCCAAAACTGCTCACTATTCCAGGATCATCCTGGAATGCAAATATAACCCTCAGCTTCTTATCTCCACTACCAACTTTCTCTTTAAATCCATCCTTCCTGCGCCCTCCACCCTCTCCTTCAACAAGTGTGAGGAGCTCATGGACTTCTTTGTCACTAAGATTGAGACCATCCGTTCAGCTGCCTTTGCCACATCCCCCCCCCCTTTCCCACCAAGTCAAACTCCCCCAAAGGTTCCCTCTGCTTTAGCCCTGAACCCACATCTCTCTCTTGTTTCTCTCCTATTTCCCCTTATGCCCTCTCATCTTGCCATTGAGACCCACCTCCTGGTCTCTTGACCCTATTCCCACTAAACTGCTGACCTCCCAACTTCCCTTCCTGACCCCCATGCTAGCTCACATTTTAAATGGTTCCCTTCTCCTCGGGTACTCTGTCTCTCACTTTCAAAACTGCCACCATCACCCCCTCCTCAAAAAACCTACACTTGGTCCCTCTGGCCTTGCAAACTATTGCCTCATTTTCAACCTCCCTTTCCTCTCAAGTCCTTGAACGTGTTGTTGCCACCCAAATCCGTGCCCGTCTTTCCTGAACCTCCCCAATCACGTTTCTGGCACTGCCGCAGTACTGAAACGGCCCAAATCAAAGTCACAAATAACAACCTCTGTGACTGTGGCCCTGGTGCACTATCCCTCATCATTTTCTACCTCTCTGCAGCCTTTGAAACGGTGGACCACACCATCCTTCTCCAATGCCTCTCCTCCATTGTCTAGCTAGTCTACCAGCACCTCAATTTTAAAATTCTCATCCTTGTGTTCAGATCCCTTCACGTCCTCGCCCATCCCTATCTCTAACGTCCTACAGCCCTCTGAGAACCGAGCGTTCCTTCAACTCTGGTCTCCTATGCATCCCCCTCTCCCTCCTCATCTCTCCTCCTCCTTTAAGACCCTTCTTAAACCCTACCTGTTTGACCAAGCTTTTAATCACACTTCCTAATATCTCTTTCTTTGGCTCAGTTTCACTTCTTGTCTGATTATACTTCTGTGACGTGCCTTGGGATGTTTTCCTATGTTGACGGTGCTATATAAATGCAAGTTGTTGATGTTTAGTATTGGTGCTGCAAATTTCAGGCTTCACCCAAACATTAGTCTTCCCGACATTACAGAAAAAAATTAATCTGCGATTTTTGCTTTTAAATAAAATGCAGCATATATGTGAATTAACACATAATGGAGACGATTACTTGGAAATATTTCAAGTTGCTACAGAAAATTATTGCTAGAGATCTATTTGCCACTTAATTCAGGATTTGATGGTAGTTTTTGCTCCTAAAATATAGTTTTAAACAATTAAATAAATGTAAGATCCATGAGCTATTTCGGATATGGTAAGGGAAATAATGGTAGCAGAATTTCTTTGGCCGAAGTGCATCAATAGTCATTAATATGCCTCAATTTTTTACTTCCAAGACTTTGGTTTGGCTTTGTAACTAATGTAGCTCTATTTATCAATTTGTTACAATCACTGCCAAACTCCAGTCGATGGGTGTTCAATTTAAATACAATTACTGCTTGTAGCAGTATTTTTTATTCCTAAATAAAATAGGGCATATCTTTGGAAATTAATTGGAAGATGAATTGAATTGTCTTAAAATCTCTGCTGAATAAAGAACTGGAGGATACAACTATTAGGACAGACTGAG
Organism: Squalus acanthias; assembly: GCA_030390025.1. Taxonomy (NCBI): domain Eukaryota; kingdom Metazoa; phylum Chordata; class Chondrichthyes; order Squaliformes; family Squalidae; genus Squalus; species Squalus acanthias. The sequence continues at coordinate 51,903 of JASTWF010001010.1, forward strand.
CAGGCTAGGGCTCTTCTCTCTGAAAAGATACTAAGAGGAGACCTGATGGAGGTCTTTAGAATTATGAAGGGGTGGACATGGAAAAACTGTTTCCACTTGTGGGTGAGTCCAGAAAAAGGGGACACAAGTATAAGATAGCTACTAACAGATCAAATAAAAGAATTTAGGAGGCATTTCTTTAAACAGAGAGTGGTGAGAATGTGTGAGTCTCTGCCACTTGGAGTGGTTGAAGCTGACAGTATTGACACATTTAAGGGGAGGTTTGATACATACATAAGGGAGAAGGGAATAGAGGGATATGTAGGTGGTGTGGGAAGAGGTAATTAGAGTGGGAGGAGGCTTCTGTGGGGTATAAACACCAGAATAGACCAGTTGGGCCGAATGGCCTGTTTCTGTGCTGTAGATTTTATGTAATTAGGGTGTGGCAGTGTAGTGGTTATGTTACTGTTATTAGTCATCCAGAGGCCTGAACTAATTATCCAGAGAATGGGAGTTCAAATCCCACTATGTCAGTTGAGAATTTGAATTCAGTTTTTGGACTTGGTGGGTACAGGGCACAATTTTGAAATTTGCAGATGACACAAAACTTGGAAGTGCAGTAAACAGTGAGGAAGATAGTAATAGACTTCAAGAGGACATAGACAGGCTGGTGGAATGGGTGGACACATGGCAGATGAAATTCAACGCAGAAAAGTGTGAGGTGATACATTTTGGTAGGAAGAATGAAGAGAGACAATACATGCTAAATGGTACAATTTTGAAGGGGGTGCAAGAAGAAAGAGACCTGGGTGTGTTTGTGCACAAATTTTTAAAGGTAGCAGGACAGATGAACAAAGCATTTAATAAAGCATATGGGAGCCTGGGTTTTATAAGTAGAGGCATAGAGTACGAAAACCAGGAAGTTAAGCTAAACCTATATAAAACACTAGTTCGGCCCCAGCTGAAGTATTATGTCCAAGTCTCTGCACCACACTTTAGGAAGGACGTGAAGGCTTTAGAGAGGGCACGGAAGAGATTTACTAGAATGGTTCCAGGGATGAGTGAATACAGTTATGTGGATAGACTGGAGAAGCTGGGGTTGTTCTCCTTAGAACAGAGAAGGTTAAGAGGAGATTTGATAGAGGTGTTTAAAATCATAAAGGGTTTAGATAGAGTAAATTAAAAAAAAAAAACTGTTTCCAATAAACTGAAGGGTCAGTAACTGGAGGGCACAGATTTAAGATTATTGGTAATAGAACCAGAGGCGACATGAGAAAGAAAGAGAGACTTGAATTTATATAGCACCTTTCACGACCACCGAATGTCCCAAAGTGCTTTACAGCCAATGAGGTACTTTTGAAGTGTAGTCACTGTTGTAATGGAGGCAACGCGGCAGCCAATTTGCGCACAGCAAGCTCCCACAAACAGCAATGTAATAATGACCAGATAATTTGTTATGTTGATTGAGGGATGAATATTGGCCAGGACACCAGGGCTATTTCCCCTGCTCTTCTTCAAAATAGTGCCATGGGATCATTTACGTCTACCTGAAAGAGCAGACGGGGCCTCGGTTTAGCGTCTCATCCGAAAGACGGCGCCTCCGATAATGCAGCACTGCACTAGAGTGTCAGCCTAGAATTTTGTGCTCAAGTCTCTGGAGTGGGACTTGAACCCACAACCTACTGACTCATAGGCGAGCGAGCCACAACTGACACAAGGCAAAACTTGTTTTACGCAACGAGTGGTTAGGATTTGGAATGCACTGCTTGATAGGGTGGTGGATACAGATTCAATAGTAGCCTTCAAAAGGGAATTGAATAAATACTTGAAGGAGAAAAAATTGCAGCGATATGGGGAAAGAGCGGGGGAGTGGGACTAACTGGATTGCTCTTCGAAAGAGCCAGCACAGACTTGATGAGCCGAATGGCCTCCTCCTGTGCTGTACTATTTTATGATTCTATGATTCTAATTCTATGGTGAAACACTGTAATTTTATCTCTACAACCTGTACACCGTCCTTTCACCTCTAGAACCTAGGCTTGAATCCAGCCCAAACTGTTGGAATCTTCTCACTGCTGGCTATAATGGTCCTGTGTGAAATGAGTTTGGGATCATCACAACCCAGTTCCATTTGGGCATGTGGCCACAAGACTGCCTAACTAATTTAGAATTTTACGCCAATTATTTATCTTGGCATAATCTTGATCTCTCACTGCAGAGGGGAAATTCAGTTTATGGCAAAACAAGAGTTATCAGTGTCTATTGAAAATTCTTCAAGGAAGTACTCTACAATGATATTGCTCATTACGACTAGAATCACACCTTAATGGTGACAGATTTTTCAGTATCTCCAGGAATGCTGCCTGTTATCAGAGCCACTAGTTTTGAACATAGCGGCCTAGAAATTCATCTCCGGTGGTGGTGCAAAACAGGCGGCATCAGGTCGGCCGCCCGTTATACGTGGTGCCAGATATTCAGTTCCATTGCAGTTAATGGAACTGAATATCAGAATGCCGCCCGTTTTGTGCCGCCGCCTGAGATGAATTTTTAGGCCCACATCTTGTTATCTGATGACATTGAAGCTATTCCATCCCACTAATCAGATAGAGATTAATTTGGTTTCCATATTGCACTATTCTTTTGTCTACAAACTTGATGAGTCACTAGATTGTCTCAAACGGAGAGCTGAAGATACTACACCAAACCTCTTTGCCCCAGTTTGTCTCAACTGCTGCAACCAACTGTGCCTCAAATCTGTTGGAGAGAAATGGAACCACTGGAGAATTATCGCATCTTCTAAACTTTGCTCTGGGGAATAATTGGTACTGAACGACCCAGACTACAGTAACTATGTTTTAGGGTTACCATAATGTAGTAGGACATTGATTGATTGATCTTGTGTACTGCCCAGAAGATGCAATTTGGCTTTCTGGCAATAGGCAGTTTTTCCCTGGATCTGAAGGTTTTTGCATACTGTGCAATCAGAGCTAACCTTGTATTCACCCCAGGAGCATAATATGACATTATTGCGATACAATTTACCCCATTGGCGAAGTCTCATTTCGAATATTGTTTGCAGTTTTGGGCATCGCACATGCAAAAGGACATTGATGCGTAGGAAAGGCTTTAAGGTCAATAAGGATGATTGCCTTCATCGTTGATGCATTGTGGCTGCAGTATTTACTATTTACAGCATACACTGGAACATGTCACCAAGGTTACTTCCCAGTCCCGTGACCTCAACCACCAAGAGTGGCAGGATCATAGCAACACCATCAACTGCAAGTTTCCCCCCAAGTCATGCAGCATCCTGACTTGGACATCTACCACTGTTCCTTCATTGCTGCTGGGTCAAAATCCTAGAATTCCCTACCTAACACTATCATGGGAGCACCAGCACCACAAGGACTGCAGCATTTTAAGGAGAAGGCCCACTCTCACTTTCTCAGGGTAACTAGAGACAGCCAATAAATGTGACCTTGTCCACATCCTGAGAACAATTTTTTTTTAAGTCTCCAATGTTTCTGGCTGCAGATGCAAGTAGGCACCAAAAATATTCAAAGGTAATGCCTAATTGAGCGATTTGAAGGTTCAGGAATTAAGCAAATGGCAAATCTGAAGCCCCTGAGGTTTCTTTGGGGTGAAGTTATTGGTAAGATTTTTTGTGGGTTTTTTCAAATTTGTCAATTCGTTTTTACATTTTTTGGGGGGTATGTCGTGGATTGGTTGGGAGTTGGAAAAATATGAACAAAGATTTTATTGTTTCCTTTCGTGGTTGCAAATTGTTCATTGACGGATTTTTAGTGAATAGAAAATTTACAGAGAAACAGTAAATTTGTTTAGATAGTGGAAAAAATTGTTTAAATGGCTTTTGATTGACTAAAAACCAATGAGATATTTAAGCCAATCTGTATGCTTTGTGCCTTGTGGGCATGTTGGATACTACGTGCCTCTGCCCATGTGCTATGGTTATGCTTTTCCTACAGACGCATGCTTGATGTAGAACTTTTAATTATATAGAAAATGTGCCAGCTTTGGGGGCAAAAAAACACTGGCACATGTGGTCAGTAGTGCAGTGGCTTCACATACCAATGAGTTGTGTCACAAAGCAGAATGACAGGTTATACCTTGTAATTCTTCAAGAATTGGGTTTATAAGTACTATTGTGTGATGTGATAGCACTGATCTTTGGAATGATATTCAACTGATGTAAAAAAAACAACTCAACCCATTTTCCTCCCCTGTACTTTCCACTTGTAAGTCTTCATGTTCTGTGTTACCCTTCATACACTAGTATCTGGCACTCAGAATCCAGAATGTTTGGTTGGTTTATAGCAGCTGATCTGAGATGTTTAAATATTTTGCGGAAAATAGGGATGTTGGGCTTTTCTTTTCTTAGAAATTGGAATGTGCAGAAGTAAGTTATGTCATCGTGTTACCTTACCTGGTCAGCAATGCTTACATTTCTTCTGAATTTCTTCTGAAATTCACTTGTACAGTAATCTCCATCTGTGCATGCCTTCACGTATACAGTGGTGCTGTTGAGCTTTGGAGGAAATCAGAGTACCCAGTATTGTGGTCCATTTCCCTTGGCTGCACACATTTAACTTTGTTTACTGGTGCAAATGTGATGTCATAACATTCATTGGCACTGCCACTATGACAGCTGCAGCTGTTACACTGGAGCCAGCAAAGCATGGGTGGTTTCCTGTCTTAGGAAGTGAAAAAGCCAAATCTGAGTGTAATTTGTCTGGCTCAGTATTTTGGATTTTACTCTAAATTCACATTTCTATCAGGCATATTTGGAGTGAAAATGTAAATATAGCAAAGCATCAAACTGATCTTAAATTGGTTCTTTTGTTCTTAAGACAAAGACCAGCTGCAGAGGCAAAATCTACAAACTAAGTACCAAAAGGGATTCATCTCTACCAGGTCAGAATCTTGCTCTAGCTCTGGTAGCAGTGGAAGATTAACTTCTACAGAACCCATCCAGGTATGTTTACTGATGACAAATGTGAATTAATTCTGCAGAGTAATGAAACACTGTTTAGAGGTCAGTAGACACCCATAATACCATTCCTGTTTTTTCTTTTGGTTTTTTTTCAACACTGACCCTCCTTGAGTTTGCCCAAATCTGTTTGCATAATAATTCAGAAGTTGAAAGTTGGAAGACAGGTAGATTTAGTAGAACAAAAAACAAAACGTGGAAAGGATCCTGAGCAGTTTTGGCCCAATTTATAATAGCTTTGCTGTGGTGCTGTTGTCCAACAGCCTCATCCCACCCTACCTCTTCAACCTCCTCCAGTTCTGCAATCTAGCCTGTGCCCTTTGGTCAATAACTCCAGCTTCCTGTGCTGTCCCACTCTTCCACTCCCCCACTGGTGGTATAGCATTCAGCTCCACTTTCTGGAACTCCCTTGCTAAATCCCTTTGGCTTGCTACATCTCTCCCTGACTTTAAAGCATATCTTTCAACCTCACTTTTGAACAACAACAACCTTTTATAGTACTTGTAACATATAGAAACATCCCAAAGTGCTTCACAAGTAGGTGTAAGCAAAACAAAGGCCGAGACAGGGAGGCAGAGATGAGGAGGGATGAATGAAAACTTGGTTAAACAGCTGGGTTTAGAGAATGTTTCTAAAGGTGAATGAAGAAGTACTAAATGGAGAGGTTTAGCTAGGGTGCTCCAGAGAATAGGACTAAGGCAACCATTGTCTCTGCCATGTGGTGGGGTGGGGGAAGGTGCACTTAAGGCCGGAATCAGAGGAGTGGTGCTTTTGGGAGCAGATATGGGGCTAGAGGAAATTGCAGAGATAGGGTAGAGCAAGGCCATTGAGGTATTTGTAGACAAGGATTTTAAATTGAATGCATTGGGGATGGAGAGCCATTGTCGATAACCAAAGTTGGGTTGATGGGCAAGCGGGACTTCGTGTGTGGCAGGATAAGCACAGCAGACATTTGGTACCATTTTCTGCATTTAAGGTGCTATATAAATGTAAGTTGTTATTGTTGGAGAAGGTTTGGAGGCCAGCAAGGAGAAGTTAAGTCTAAAGGTGATAAACACATGCACAAGAGGTTCAGCGGCAGAGGGGCTGAGATTGGCAATATTGTATGGGTGAAGTAATTGGTCTTGGTGAGGGATGGGATATGGAGTTTAAAACTCATCTCAGAAGTGAACAGGACATCAAGATTGTGATTGTCTCATTCAACCTGAGAGAATGGCTGGACAAGGGGATGGAGTTAGTAGCAAGTTAGTGCAGGTTGTGGTGGGGGCCAAAGACGAAGGCTTCAGTCTTCCTCATATTGAACTGGAGGAAGTTTGACTCATCCAGGTCTTGATGTTAGATATACAATCTGATAGCGCGGAGGCAATTACGAGGTTAAGTAAAGTGGTGGAGAGCAGAATTGGGCATCATCAACGTACAGGGTAAAGCTGATCCTGTCTTCATAACTCAGTGCTCTCAGGCCAGGGATAATTCTTGCTGCCCTTCTCTGCACATTCTCCAGAGCAAAAATACCCTTCCTGAGGTTGGGGGGCGGAAGGAAGCGAGGGGAAGACAAAAAATGGACACAGTACTCCAAATGAAGTCTTCGAAAAGCCTTTTATTGTGGTCCTAATGTTTTAATGAATGGCCCAGGCAATACACACAGGACCCTGTTTTCCTTGGCTGTAGCTTCCTGACATTGCATATGAACTATCAGGGAGGGGTGAGTGATGTTCCCATATCCCTTTATCTGACTTCCCTTCAACCACCTATCTAACCAATTATTAAATGTTGACACAAAAGCAAAATACTGCGGATGCTGGAAATCTGAAATAAAAACAGAAAATGCTGGAAATACTCAGCAGGTCAGGCAGCATCTGTGGAGAGAGAGAAACAGAGTTAACGTTTCAGGTCGATGACCTTTCGTCAGAACTGGAAAAAGTTAGAGATGTCACAGATTTTAAGCAAGTGCAGGGGCAGGGGGAGGGGAAAGAACAAAGGGAATGTCTGTGATAGGGTGGAAGGCAGGAATGATTAAATGACAAAAGGTATGATTGTACAAAGCAAAAGGAGATGGTAATGGGACAGGTGAAGAAACAAAGGATGGGTTTAGAAGAGGTGTAAATGGAATGGCAGAATCATCAACAGCTGCCATCTGAAAAAATAGGGGCAGAGGTTATGGTCTGAAATTGTTGAACTCGATGTTGAGTCCAGAAGGCTGTAAAGTGCCTAATTGAAAGATGAGGTGCTGTTCCTCGAGCTTACGTTGAGCTTCGTTGGAACAGTGGAGAAGGCCGAAGACCGAGTGGTCAGAGTGGGACTGGAGCGGAGAATTAAAGTGACAGGCGACCGGAAGCTCAGGGTCACACTGTATTAAACGTTGACGTAGTCTGCTTCAGTCACTAACTGTAGTAGTGCATTCCACAGCCTCACAAGCTTTTGTGTAAAAAAGGTTTCTCCTGAATTGTCCTAAATCTCTTAGATTTAATCTTGTATCTATAATCCCTTCATTCTAGACCCCACAGACACAGTCTGCTTCCATCTACATTATCCCACCCCTTCAAAATTTTAAATATCTCAATGAAATCATGTAATAATCTCCTCTTCACTAATGAAAACAGCCCCATTTTTTCATGTCTTTCTTTGTATTTGTATTTTGTCATACCAGCAGCATCCTAGTGAATCTGTGTTGTACCCTCTCTATTGCCTCAACATCCTTCCTATACCTTGGAGCCCAAAACCGCACGCAATATTCCAGCTGTGGTCTTAAGATTTTATATAGATTTGGCATTACATTGCGACAGCTCGGTATTCCGTTAGCTTTTTTTAAATCACCTTATCCATGTGATTTGCTACTCTTTCTATCTTCTGAATCTAAACCCCAAATCTCTCTGCTCTTCCACATCACCCAGCCTTCCCCCATTAATAGTATAATTATTACTTTTATTACCAAAATGTACCATCTCTCATTTACTGACATTGTATTCCATCTGCTTTTTTGCCCATCCACCATCTTATCAATATCCACTTGTAGCTTCCTTTGGTCCTCAGAATTATTTACTGTGTCTCCTATTTCATATTGTTTGAAAATTTGGACACCACTCCCTCTAGCTCTATATCCAGATTATTGATGTACACAGTGAATAAAAGCAATCCCAGAACAGAAACCTGTGGAACACCGCTAGCCACTTTCAACCACTCTGAGAAAAGACCCTTAACTCAGACTTTTTATTTCTTCCCTTGTAGCATAGTGGTAATGTCACTGGCTTAGTAATCCAGAGGCCTGGGCTAATGATCCAGAGAAGTGAGTTCAAATCCCACCATGGCAGCTGGGGAATTTAAATTCAGTTAAATAAATCTGGAATAAAAAGCGAGTATCAGTAATGGTAACCATGAAACTATCGGATTGTTGTAAAAACCCATCTGGTTCACTTCAAGGAACGAAATCTGCCATCCTTACCTGGTCTGGCCTATATGTGACTCCAGACCCACAGCAATGTGGTTGACTTTTAACTGCCCTCTGAAATGGCCTAGCAAGCCACTCAGATGTAACAAACCGCTACGAAACACAATAATAAGAATGAAACCGGACGGACCACCTGGCATCGACCTCGACCTCAGCACCGACTATGGACACGGGAACAGCACACCCAGCCCAGTCGACCCTGCAAAGTCCTCCTCACCAACATCTGGGGACTTATGCCAAGCCTGACATACTCACAGTATCATAACTTTCAGCCAATGTCCCAAACTCCTCCATCACCATCCCTGGGTATGTCCTGTCCCACTGGCAGGACTGACCCACCAGGGGTGGCGGCACAATTGGAAAGGAGTGGTCCTGGGAGTCCTCAACATTGACTCCGGACCCCATGAAGTCTCTTGGCTTCAGGTCAAGCATGGGCAAGGAAACCTCCTGCTGATTACCACCTACCGCCCTCTCTCAGCTGATGAATCAGTACCCCTCCATGTTGAACACCACTTGGAAGAAGCATTGAGTGTAGCAAGGGCACAGAATATACTCTGGGTAGGGGACCTCAATGTCCATCACCAAGAGTGGCTCAGTAGCACCACTACTGACCAAGTCCTGAAGGACATAGCTGCCAGTCTGGGCCTGCGACAGGTGGTGAGAGAACCAGCACGAGGGAAAAACTTATTTGACCTCGTCCTCACCAATCTACCTGTCACAAATGCATCTGTCCATGACAGTATTGGTAGCAGTGACCACCGCACAGTGATTGTGGAGATGAAGCCCATTCTTCACACTGAGGACACCCTCCGTCGTGTTGTGTGGCATTACCACTGTGCTAAATCGGATCTAGCAGCTCAAAACTGAGCATCCATGAGGTGCTGTGGGCCATCAGCAGCAGCAGAATTGTATTCCACCACAATCTGTAACCTCATGGCCTGGCATATCCCTCACTCTACCATTAGCATCAAGCCAGGGGACCAACCCTGGTTCAATAAGGAGTGTAGAAGAGCATGCCAGGAGCAGCACCAGGCATACCTAAAAATGAGGTGCCAACCTGGGGAAGCTGCAACACAGGACTACATGCATGCTAAAAAGTGGAAGCAGCATGCTATAGACAGGGCTAAGCGATCCCACAATCAACTGATCAGATCAAAGCTCTGCAGTCCTGCCGCATCCAGTCGTGAATGGTGGTGGACCATTAAACAACTAACGAGGGGAGGAGGCTCCAGGAATATCCCCATCCTCAATGATGGTAGAGCCCAGCACGTGAGTGCAAAAGACAAAACTGAAGTGTTTGCAACCATCTTCAGCCAGAAGTGCCGAGTGGATGATCTATATCGGCCCACTCCTGAGGTTCCACCATGATGGAAACCAGTCTTCAGCCAATTCGATTCACGCCACGTGATATCACTTCACGTGATATCAAGAAACGGCTGAGCGCACTGGATACAGCAAAGGCTATGGGCCCTGACAACACCCCGTCTATCGTGCTGAAGACTTGTGCTCAAGAACTAGCCGCGCCTCTAGCCAAGCTGTTCCAGTACAGCTACAACACTGGCATCTCTCTGACAATGTAGAAAACTGCCTAGGTATGTCCTGTCCACAAAAAGCAGGACAAATCCAATCTGGCCAATTACCGCCCCATCAGTCGACTCTCAATCATCAGCAAAGTGATGGAAGGTGTCATCAACAGTGCTATCAAGCGGCACTTACTCACCAATAACCTGCTCACTGATGCCCAGTTTGGGTTCCGCCAAGACCACTTGGCTTCCGACCTCATTACAGCCTTGGTGCAAACAGGGACAAAAGGAGCTGAATTCCAGAGGTGAGGTGAGAGTGACTGCCCTTGACATCAAGGCAGCATTTGTCCGAGTGTGGCATCAAGGAACCCTAGTAAAACTGAAGTCAATGGGAATCGGGGTGGGGGAACTCTGCACATGCTGGAGTCATACCTAGCACAAAGGAAGATGGTTGTGGTGGTTGATGGTCAATCATCACAGCCTCAGGACATCACTGCAGGAGTTCCTCAGGGCAGTGTCCTAGGCCCAACCATCTTCAGCTGCTTCATCAATGATCTTCCCTCCAACATAAGGTCAGAAATGGGGATGTTCGCTGATGACTGCACAGTGTTCTGCGCCATTCACAACTCCTCAGATAATGAAGCAGTCCATGCCCGCATGCAACAAGACCTGGACGACGTTCAGGCTTGGGCTGATAAGTGGCCGGTAACATTCACGTCGCAGAAGTGCCAGACAATGACTATCTCCAAACAAGCGAGAGTCTAACCACCTCCCCTTGACATTCAACGGCATTACCATCGCCGAATCCCCACCATCAACATCCTGGGGGGTCACCATTGACCAGAAACGTAACTGGACCAGCCACATAAATACTGTGGCAACAAGAGCAGGTCAGAGGCTAGGTATTCTGCGGCGAGTGTCTCACCTCCTGACTCCCCAGAGCCTTTCCACCATCTACAAGGCACAAGTAAGGAGTGTGATGGAATACTCTCCACTTGCCTGGATGAGTGCAGCTCCAACAACTTTCAAGAAGCTCGACACCATCCAGGACAAAGCAGCTCTCTTTATTGGCACCTCATCCACCACCTTAAACATTCACTCCCTCCACCACCACCGTACTGTGGCTGCAGTGTGTACCATCTACAAGATGCACTGCAGCAACTCCCAATCCTGCGACCTCTTCCACCTAGAAGGACAAGGGCAGCAGGTGCATGGGAACATCACCACCTCCAAGTCACATACCATCCTAACTTAGAAGTATTTCGCCGAACCTTCATCATCGCTGGGTCAAAATCCTGGAACTCCCTCCCTAACAGCACTGTGGGAGTACCTTCACCACACGGACTGCAGCGGTTCAAGAAGGCGGCTCTCACCACCACCTTCTCAAGGGCAATTAGGGATGGTCAATAAATGCGCGCCTTGCCAGCGATGCCCACATCCCATAAACGCATTTTAAAAAAAACCCTGTTTTTAATCCAATTCCACCCTAATTCCATTCCCCTTAATATTCTCCAATGGTTCCCTTTGTGGTACCTTGTCAAAGGCTGTCTGAATGTCAATGTACACCACATCCAAAGCATATCTGTCACTTCCTCAAAGAACTCAGCTTTGTCAAGCACGATCTTCCTTTCCGATTCGGCGTCTAATTATTTTCTTTTAATCAAGGTATTTAGTAATTTCCTCATTAATTAAAGATTCCAAAATTTTCCCTACCACAGATGTTAAACTGACGAGGCTTGTAATTACTTAGGTTAGATCTGTCTTCCATTTTGAAAGTTGGTATTGCATTGGTCAGTCTCTAGTCTTCTGGTACTCGCCCACTCTCAATAGAACAGGGTCTCCACTACTTCTTCCCGCACTTCCCTCGGGATCCTTGGATATATCCCATTAGGTTCCAGCACTTAGTCCTCCTTTAGCCTAATTAACTTCTGTAATAATTTCCTGTTAATATTTCTCACCCCGCAAGATGAAGGTTGACAACCTCCATTATCCTGTAATAGCCTCCCAAAAAATACCGTGGGTGTATACACTGCAACACTATTTAATCCCTGTCCTTCATTTGTAAAGTATTCAGACCTGCAAATTCCCCTGTGCTCTACATCTGACATCTTTCCCCACTACTGTCCAGGGCCATTGTCTCCATTACTGGCAGATCTCAATATCACCCATCCGCCCTCATTCTACAAGACTTAGAATCATAGAATGGTTACTGCATAGAAGGAGGCCATTCGGCCCGCTGAGCCCATGCCAGCTCTCTGGAAGAGCACTTCAGCTAGTCCCACTCCCCCGTCCTTTCCCTGTAGCCTGCAAATTTTTTTCCTTCAGGTACTTAACTAATTCCCTTTTAAAAGCCACAATTGAATCTGCCTCCTCAACCCTTTCGGGCAGTGCATTCCAGATCATAACCACTCACTGCATAAAAAAGTTTTTCCTCAGGTCGCCTTTGATTCTTCTGCCAATCACCTTAAATCTTTGTCCCCTGGTTCTCGACCCTTCCAACAATGGGAACAGTTTCTCTCTATCTACTCTGTCTAGACCCCTCATGATTTTGAACACCTCGATCAAATCTCCTCTCAACCTTCTCTGCTCTAAGGGGAACAACTCCAGCTTCTCCAGTCTATCCAAGTAACTGAAGTCCCTCATCCCTGGAACCATTCTTGTAAATCTTTTCTGCACCCTCTCTAAGACCTTCACATCCTTCCTAAAGTGCGGTGCCCAGAATTGGACACAATACTCCAGTTGAGGCTGAACCAGTGTTTTATAAAGGTTCATCGTAACTTCCTTGCTTTTGTACTCTTGTGCGACCTCTCTATTTATAAAGCCCAGGATCCCATATGCATTTTTAACTGCTTTCTCAACCTGCCTTGCCACCTTCAACGATTTATTTACATAAACCCCAGGTCTCTCTCTTGCTGCACCCCCCTTTAGAATTGTACCCTTTAGTTTATGTTGCCTCTCCTCGTTCTTCTTTCCAAAAATTTTCACTTTTCTGTTTTAAATTTCATCTGCCCTGTGTCCGCCCATTCCACCAGCCTGTCTATGTCCTCTTGAAGTCTATTACTATCTTCCTCACTGTTTACTGCACTTCCAAGTTTTGTGTCATCTGCAAATTTTGAAATTGTGCCACGTCATTAATATATAACAAGAAAAGCAGTGGTCCTAGTACCAACCCCTGGGGAACACCTTCCTCCAGTCCGAAAAACAACTGTTCACCACTACTCTCTGTTTCCTGTCACTTAGCCAATTTCGTATCTATGCTGCCACTGTCCCTTTTATTCCATTGTCTTCAACTTTGCTGGCAAGCCTATTATGTGGCACTTTATCAAACGCCTTTTGGAAGTCCATGTACACCACATCAACCGCATTGCCCTCATCAACCCTCTCTGTTACCTCATCAAAAAATTCAATCAAGTTAGTTAAACACTATTTGCCTTTGACAAATCCGTGCTGGTTTTCCTTAATTAATCCACACTTGTCCAAGTGACTGTTAATTTTGTCCCGGATTATCGTTACTAAAAGCTTCCCCACCACCAAGGTTAAACTGACTGGCCTGTAGTTTTTGGGTTTATCCTTACACACTTTCTTGAACAAGGGTGTAACATTTGCAATTCTCCAGTCCTCTGGCACCACCCCGTATCTAAGGAGGATTGGAATATTATGGGCAGTTCCTCTGCAATTTCCACCTTTACTTCTCTCAGCATCCTAGGATGCATCCCCTCCAGTCCTGGTGACTTATCTGCTTTAAGTACAGCCAGCCTTTCTAGAATCTCCTCTTTATCAATTTTTATCCCATCCAGTATCTCAACAACCTCCTCTTTCACTATGACTTTGGCAGCATCTTCTTCCTTGGTAAAGATAGATGCAAAGTACTCATTTAGTACCTCAGCCATGCCCTCTGCCTCCATATGTAGGTCTCCTTTTTGGTCCCTAATCAGCCCCACCCCTCCTCTTACTACCCGTTTACTATTTATATGCCTATAGAGGACTTTTGGATTCCCTTTTATGTTAGCTGCCAGTCTATTCTCATACTCTCTCTCTTTGCCCCTCTTATTTCCTTTTCCACTTCCCCTCTGAACTTTCTATATTCAGCCTGGTTTTCACTTGTATTCTCAACTGACATGTGTCATACGCCCCCCTTTTCTGCTTCATCTTACTCTCTCTCTTTCGTCATCTAGGAAGCTCTGGCATTGGTTGCCCGACCTTTCCCCCTCATGGGAATGTACCTTCTCCTCTTTAAAGGCAACCCATTGTTCAATTACAGTTTTGCCTGCCAATCTTTGATTCCAATTTACCCGGGCCAGATCCGTTCTCAACCCACTGAAATTGGCCCTCCTCCAATTAAGTATTTTTTACTCTAGATTGCTCCTTGTCCTTTTCCATAGCTAATCTAAACCTTATGATACTATGATCACTGTTCCCTAAATGTTCCCCTACTGTCACTTGCTCCACTTGACCCACCACATTCCCCAGAACTAGATCCAGCTATGCCTCCTTCCTCATTGGGCCGGAAACATTCTGATCAAGAAAGTTCTCCTGTACACATTTCAGAAATTCTTCCCCCTCTCTGCCCTTTACACTATTACTATCCCAGTCTATATTAGGATAGTTGAAGTCCCCCATTATCACTACTCTATAGTTCTTGCACTTCTCTGTAATTTCCCTGCAAATTTGCTCCTCTATATCCTTCCTACTAGTTGGTGGCCTATAGAATACACCTAGTAGTGTAATGGCCCCTCGATTGTTTCTTAACTCTAACCAAATAGCTTCTATCCATGACCCCTCCAGGACATCGCGCTCTCCAGCACTGTAATATTCTCCTTAATCAATACTGCCACCCCACCTCCTTTCTTTCCTGAACACCTTCTATCCAGGAATATTTAGTACCCAATCCTGCCCTTTGGAGCCAGGTCTCCGTTATCGCCACAGCATCATATTCCCATGTGGCTATTTGCGCCTGCAGCTCACCAACCTTATTTACCACAAACACACATGCACTGCAAACCTATCTTAGACCTTCTATTCTCTCTTAGTCTGACCCCACCTCATATTGTACTATTTCTTACTCTAGTGCTATCTATCTCTCCCAATCCTTTGTGTACCTCGTTTCTCCTTTCTAATGCTACATCCTGGTGCCCATCCCCCTGCCAAATTAGTTTAAACCCTCCCAACATCACAAGCAAACCCCCCGCCCCCCCCCACCTCCCCGCAACGAGGATATTGGTCTTGGCTCTGTTGAGATGCAACCCGTCCGGCCTGTACAGGTTCTACCTCCCCCAGCACCGGTCCCAATGTCCCAGGAATCTAAAGCCCTCACTCCTGCACCATCTCTCCAGCCACGCATTCATCTGCTCTATCCTCACTAGCTCGTGGCACCGGAAGCAGTCCGGAAATTACTACCTTTGAGATCCGACTTATTAATCTCTTTCCTAGCTCCCTAAAATCTGCTTGCAGGACCTCATCCCTATTTCTACCTATGTCATTGATACTGATATGGACCATGACCTCTGGCTGTTCACCCTCCCCCCTCAGAATGCCCTGCAGCCACTCAGTGACATCCTTGACCCTGGCACCAGGGCGGCAACATACCATCCTGGAATCACGTCTGCGGCCTCAAACGCCTGTCTGTTCCCCTAACTATTGAATCCCCTATCACTATTGCTTTCCTGATCTTCCCCCTCTTTCCCCCCCCCGGCCCCCCTGCTGTAGAGCTGAGCCACCCATGGTACCGTGGACTTGGCTCTGGCTGTACTCCCCACAACCCCCCCCCGAGATATCTGCGCTCCTCTAATTCTGCCCTCTTGAGCATCCCTGATTATAATCGCTCAACCTTTGGTGGTCATGCCTTCTGTTGCCTAGGCCCTAAGCTCTGGAATTCCCTGCCTAAACCTCTCCACTTAGCTACCTCTCTTTCCTCCTTTAAGACGCTCCTTAAAACCTACCTCTTTGACCAAGCTTTTGGTCACCTGCCCTAATTTATCCTTATGTGGCTCAGTGTCAAATTTTTTGTCTTAAAATACTCCTGTGCAGCGCCATGGGACGTTTTACTACGTTAAAGGCACTATATAAATATAAGTTGTTGTTGTAAAGGAATCATTGCCCTCACCAGTATTTAGAGAGTGAGATGCACTCAGGGGACTCCTGCACTACCTGCCTGGTCTTCCTTGTCTGTCTGGCGGTCACCCATTCCCTCTCTGCCTGCACACTCTTAAGCTGCAGGGTGACTACCTCCTGAAACGTGCTATCCACATAGCTCTCAGCCTCACAGATGCACCGCAGTGACTCCAGCTGCTGCTCAAGCTCCGAAACCCGTAGCTCGAGCTCCTCCAGCTGATGACACTTCCTGCGCATGTGGTTGTCCAGGACACGGGAAGCGTCCTGGAGTTCTCGCATGGCACAAGATGTGCATTCAACCGGACTGAGGTGCCCTGCCATACCTCTATTTAATAGACTATTAATTAACTTAACAGAAATAAACTCAAGACAAAAAAAAACAATCGCCAGCTACTCACCAATCAGCTCCTTCCCTTGTGCTGATGCCACTTTAGTTTTTTTTTGCCTCCCTCCCTGACGCTCGTGCTCCCTCCAGGCTCTCGAGCCTACCTTTAGCTCCAGCTGGTCCTCTCAGGCCTATTAACTTAGAGTAACTTAGACTTGGGGATACTGCCACAGTTCTGCCATACCCCAGGTGTCTACCTATTTCTACCAGTCTTCAAGTTCTCACTCCCCAGTGCTCTGAGTCCCAGGTTACCCCTCCTAGTGCTTCCAGACCCTGACACCCCTCCTAATCCATCCAGGTCCCTCAGTGCTACTAGATTGTGGGGTCACTGACACATCCTAGGATCCTTTTCAGTTTTCTGTATCCCACCACCCTCCCATTGCTGACACTTCGTAGGACCCAATGCTGCCAGCCTCCGGGATCCTCCTAAATGACTACCAAATCCTGCCCCTCCCTCCACTGCTGTAAATCTCTGGGGCCCCCCTACTACTATCAGACACCAGGAAGCACCCACTAAACCAAAGCCCACATTCTACCCCACTGGTGCTAACAAACCCCAGCTTCCTCCTCCCAGTACTTCCAGGGTGCAGGGCCCCTCTCCACGAACCAAACCGGACACTTCATCCATGCTCACACAAACAAGAAAGCCCCGCCTCAAGTTCTGGCACCTTCATTTCCACTACTACATGATCGAAGAATCTTCCAGTAAACCAACCCCCAATCTGATGAAAGGTCATCGACCTGAAACGTCAACTCTCTTTCTCTCTCTACGGATGCTGCCTGGCCTGCTGAGTTTTTCCAGCGTTTTCTGTTGTTATTCCCCAATTTCCACCTCTGTAGTACCGCCATGCTCCAGAAACCTTTCCAATGCTACCAAAACCCAGAACCCTCATGAGTGCTGCTAAACCTCATAACTCCTTCTTCCCCACTACCCCTAAACCACACACATCTATCTCCAATCCAATACATGTTGTCTATCATCTTCGTGTGTATCCTGAGCTTTAAAAAAGGTAAGACATAGAATCATACAATGGTTACAGCACAGAAGGAGGCCATTCGGCCCGTCGAGCCCATGCCAGCTCTCTGCAAGAGCACTTCAGCTAGTCCCCTGCCCTTTCCCCGTAGCCCTGCAAATTTTTTTCCTTCAGATACTTATCCAATTCCCTTTTGAAAGCCGCGATTAAATCTGCCTCCACCACCCTTTCAGGCAGTGCATTCCAGATCATAACCACTCGCTGCATAAAAAAGTTGTTCCTCATGTCACCTTTGGTTCTTCTGCCAATCACCTTAAATCTGTGTCCTCTGGTTATCAAACCTTCCGCCAATGGGAACAGTTTCTCTCTATCTACTCTGTCTAGACCCCCTCATGATTTTCCACACCTTTATCAAATCTCCTCTCAACCTTCTCTGCTCTAAGGAGAACAACCCCAGCTTCTCTAGTCTATCCACGTAACTGAAGTCCCACATCCCTGGAACCATTCTTGCAAATCTTTTCTGCACCCTCTCTAAGACCTTCACATCCTTCCTCAAGTGCGGTGCCCAGAATTGGACACAATTCTCCAGTTGAAGCCGGACCAGTGTTTTATAAAGGTTCATCATAACTTCCCTGCTTTTGTACTCTATGCCTCTATTTATGAAGCCCAGGATCCTGTATGCTTTTTTAAACGCTTTCTCAACCTGCCCCTGCCACCTTCAACGATTTGTGCACCTATACCCCCAGGTTTCTGTGTTCCTGCACCCCCTTCAGAATTGTACCCTTTAGTTTATATTGCCTCTCCCCGTTCTTCCTACCAAAATGTATCATTCGCAACATGAAAATTAAATATATAAGTAAATGAACATACAATAGTAATCAGCATAGGCAAGGAAACCTCCTGCTGATTACCACCTACCGCCCTCCCTCAGCTGATGAATCAGTACTCCTCCATGTTGAACACTACTTGAAAGAAGCACTGAGAGTAGCAAGGGCACAGATTGTACTCTGGGTGGGGGACTTCAATGTCCATCACCAAGAGTGGCTCGATAGCACCACTATTGACCGAGCTGGCCAAGTCCTGAAGGACATAGCTGCCAGATTGGGTGGTGAGAGAACCAACATGAGGGGAAAACCTACTTGGCCTTGTCCTCACCAATCTACTTGTCGCAGATGCATTTGTCCATGACAGCATTGGTAACAGTCATTGTGGAGACAGAGTCCCGTCTTCACACTGAGGACACCCTCCAATGTGTTGTGTGGCACTACCACCGTGCTAAATGGGATAGATTCAGAACAGATCTATCAGCTCAAAACTGGGCATCCATGAGGCGCTGTGAGCCATCAGCAGCAGCAGAATTGTATTCCACCACAATCTGTAACCTCATGGCCCGGCACATCCCTCACTCTACCAGTACCATCAAGCCAGGCGACCAACACTGGTTCATTAAGGAGTGTAGAAGAGCATGCCAGGAGCAGCACCAGGTGTACCTAAAAATGAGGTGCCAACCTGGGGAAGCTGCAACACAGGACTACATGCATGCTAAAAAGCAGAAGCAGCATGCTATAGACAGAGCTAAGCGATCCCACAATCAACGGATCAGATCAAAGCTCTGCAGTCCTGCCACATCCAGTCGTGAATGGTGGTGGACCATTAAACAACTAACGGGAGGAGGGGCTCCATGAATATCCCCATCCTCAATGATGGTGGAGCCCAGCACGTGAGTGCAAAAGCCAAAGCTGAAGCGTTTGCAACCATCTTCAGCCAGAAGTGCCGAGTGGATGATCCATATCGGCCTCCTCTTGAGGTCCCCACCACCACAGAAGCCAGTCTTCAGCCAATTCAATTCACTCCACATGATATCAAGTAATGGCTGAGCGCACTGGATACAGCAAAGGCTGGGGGCCCTGACAACATCGCCGAATCCCCCACCATCAATATCCTGGGGGTCACCATTGACCAGAATCTTAACTGGACCAGCCACATAAATACTGTGGCAACAAGAGCAGTTCAGAGGCTGGGTATTCTGCGGCGAGTGTCTCACCTCTTGACTCCCCAAAGCCTTTCCACCATCTACAAGGCACAAGTCAGGAGTGTGATGGAATACTCTCCACTTGCCTGGATTCCACCATCTACAAGGCACAAGTCAGGAGTGTGATGGAATATTCTCCACTTGCCTGGATGAGTACAGCTCCAACAACACTCAAGAAGCTTGACACCATCCAAGACAAAGCAGCCCACTTGATTGGCACCCCATCCACCACCTTAAACATTCACTCCCTCCACCACCGGCATACTGTGGCTGCAGTGTGTACCACCTACAAGATGCACTGCAACAACTCGCCAAGGCTTCTTTGGCAGCACCTCCCAACCCACGACCTCGACCACCTAGAAGGACAAGGGCAGCAGGCACATGGGAACACCACCACCTCCAAGTTCCCCTCCAAGTCACACACCATCCTGACTTGGAAGTATATCGCCACCAATCCTTTATTGTAGCTGGGTCAAAATCCTGGAACTCCCTTCGTAACAGAACTGTGGGAGTACCTTCACCACACGGACTGCAGCGGTTCAAGAAGGCGGCTCACCACCAACTTCTCAAGGGCAACTAGGGATGGGCAATAAATGCTGGCCTTGCCAGCGACGCCCACATCTCATGAATGAATTTAAAAAAATACAATTTAACTTCCGTCATTGTAAATCATACAATGGCCCGAAAATTAGACCTAATACGCGAGAGTACGCACTGTGTACTCTCGCGTTTTAGGTCTCCAATTGCCGGTTTCCAGCATGCACTGCGCATGCGCGGGAAACCGGCACTTCGTGAACTCAAAAGGGGGCGGTTCCTAAGTGAACCGCGTGCGCGCTACAGGCTGCGCGCACGCAGTGCACTTAGTGCTTTGAACGCGCAGGTAAGCATGGAAGATTTTACACAAAGAAAGGAGGCGTAAGACCCTCTTTAAACAAGGTAAGTAGTTAATTAAGTATTATTAAAAAAAATTTCAACAGGTTTATCTTTTTTAGAGACTTTAAAGAAAGGTAAGTTTATTTTTATAACTTTTAAAAAGATTTTAAATTTTTTCAAAAATTTAAATTTTTGTTTAAAGTGGTTAATTTATTTAACTATAGTTATTTTATTAATGTGATGGTTTTTAAAAAAAATTTAATTGAGGTTTAGCTGTTCTTTTGGGGGTAAGTTGTATTCATAGCTTTGACATTTCTCCTGTCAAAACTATGAATGAAAGATGGTGTGCTGCCATTGGCTCTAACTGAATCACGTGATCCCACAGCTCGCACGAACTAACTGCGTCTGTGGGTCACGCAAGCACTGCACAGCTGCATGTGGGACTGGCCTTGAAACTAAAGTTCGTGAGAGCCCGGAGGGAAAAGGTAGGCGCGCAGTGAGATATCGCGGGGAAGCCTTACCCCCGCAGGAACGCTCCGTGTTTAATTTCTGGGCCATTGTGTGTTACATGGCATAATACGCCTATTATAAAATAATGATGTGACAAAAATGAAACATTTTTATCTAACTTCAGCTTGGTAGTAATTCTTTTAGTTCAACAACAACAAAAAACAAAAACAACTTGCATTTATATAGTGACTTTAACATGGAAAACCATCCTAAGGTGCTTCACAGAGGCATAAGGAATAAAATGAATGCAAAGCCAAAGGAGATATAAGGACCACCTTAAGACCCACCAGAAATGTCAGAGGTTGATCTTAAGGAGGATCTTAAAGGAAGAAAGAAGAAGTGGAATGGATTAGGGAAGGAATTCCAGAGCATGGGGCCTAGGCAGTTTAAGGGTTGGACGCCATAGGTGGGATGAAGGGAGGTTGCACAAAGGACCAGAGTTAGAGGAACAGAGACTTTGATTGGGGGTGCAGTGCTGGAGAAGCTTACACAGATCAGGAGGGGCAAGGCCATAAAGGGATTTGAACACAAGGTAGAGAATTTAAAATTGTAGGTGTTGGAGGAACTGGAACCCAATATATGTCAGTGAGCAAAGGTGTGATAGGCGAGTGGGAGTTGGTGCGTGATAGTATACTGACAGCAGAGCTTTGGGATGAGCTGAAGTTTATGAAGGGTGGAGGATGTAAGACTAGCAAGCAGATCATTGGAATAGTTTCTGGAGGTGACTAAGGCATGGATGAGTGTTTTAGTGGCAGAGGGACTGAGGCAGTGGTGGAGAGAGCTGATGTTACAGAAGTGGAAATAGCCAGTCTTTGTGATGAAGAGGATATGGGGTCGGAAGCACAGCTGAGGGTTAATTAGGATTCCGAGGTTGTGAACAGTCTGGTTCAGCCTGAGGCAGTGGCCAGAAAGGGGGTGAGGATATGGAGTTTGTGGTGGGGGCTGGAGCTGATAATTTTGGTCTTCCTGAGCTGGAGTGAATTGCAACTCATCCAAGACCAGATGTCAGGTAAGCAGTCTGACGGCATAGAAATGGTGGAGGGTTTGATAGAGGTGGAGGGGTAGAGCGGCATGTCATCAGTGTACATGTGGAAGGTAACCCCACGCCTGCAGATGATGTCACCAATCTCCCCTCTACAGTCCTCTTCCCTCCACGTCCTCTCCCTCCATGTCCTCTTTCCCCACAATTTGAAATAAAGGTTTCTGTTCATTTTCCTGGACAGCTATCAAAATTTACTTGGATAGCAGAGCCAGTAAAGATACTTTTGAGACCATAGGTAATTAAGCATCATGTATGAGAGTAGTTTAAAATACGAAAGCCAAAATATTTAGGCCACAAAATTCAGCTCCGTAGCACCCATTTTTTGGCAGTACGGGAGCTGATTCAGGTCCAAAATTACATTCAAGGAGTGCGCGCACATTTCTGGTGCGGGCTGCGCCGGACGTCATTTTGGGTAGGTTGTTAGCACGGGCGCTGGAAAGTATGCGGAGTATGCAGATCGTGATGTCAATCAGCGTGATTTGACACCAACGCTACCATTTTCGATCTCAACACTGGGAGCTAACGCCCCCTCTTAACCTCACACAGCTGAACATGTGTTCAGCAGCAGAAGGACTGCCCACCAATGTTCCCGTTAAGATGCGCAGCTCTCTGGAGATCCCGCGCAGGCCGAACACCGGCTTTTCAATGGGACATTTTGCACATGCGCGAAATTTTGAGTGGGCTGTGCAGTCCATTAAAGAGACCGTGCACCCAAAAAAAATTAGGGGGAACATTGTACCCCACCAGCGCTATTTAAAAGGATCATCACCTGCTTTCAGGTTAGTTGCTGACTGATTTCTACTGGCTCTTGGTGAGTTTGTAGAGGCGTTTCTTGGTTTGGTGTCTTATTTGAAGTTGCTGAAGTGTCCAGGGATGGTGTGGCAGGTTACTTCAAAGCTTCTGTTCAGACCAGTTACTCTCAGATATGGATACAGTAGTTTGTATCCCCCTTGGCCTGTAGCATGACAGGAGAATGAGCAGAGGCGACACAGAGGACAAGCTGCTTGAAGAGGAGGGGAGAGAAGGGCTCTCAGCAGGAGGCCATATCCACCCAGTCTTCAGGGAGCAATTCTCCTACCTCAACCTCAGCGAGGAACAGTGTATGCAACATCTCCGCTTCACTAAGTAGGTGCTCACTGAAATCTTCTACCTGTTGCAGGCAGAACTGCAGCCTTAGAGCCAAGTGAAGACAGCATTCCTGTGGCTGTTAAGGTGAGTGTGGCTATGAACTTTATGTGTAGGGCTCCTTCCAGGCTGGAGCAGGCAATATTTCCCAACATCTCCTCGTTCGCCGTGCACTGTTGCATAAGGGAGGTCACAAGGCTCTGTATGCAAAGATAGCTGAGTACATTTCATTTTATCTTGCCAGAGAGAAGCAGGCAGAGCAAGCACGCAGCTTCTCCAGAATAGCAGGCTTCCCCATAGTGCAGGGTGCCATTGACTGCACACACACATCGCTTTGCGGGCACCGCATGTGAATTCGGAGATGTACCGCAACTAGAAGAGATTCCGCTCCCTCAATGTCCAGCTGGTGTGCGATCATATTTAGCGCATCATGCAGGTCAGTACTCTGAATCCTGGCAGCAGTCATGATGCCTTCTTTCTGCGGCAGTCCACTGTACCATCTACATTTGCGCCACCACGACAAACCAGAGGTTGTCTACTGGGCGACAAGGGCTATCCACTGACCACCTGGCTCAGGACTCTGGTACACAAGCCAAACACACGTGGGCAGCATGCATATAACGAAAGCCATGCTGCCACACGGAATCTGATAGAGCAGACCATTGACATACTTTAACAATGCTTCCACTGCCTGGAGGAGCCCTGCAGTACTCGCCATAGCGCGTCTCAAGATTCGTCATGGTCTGCTGCATGCTCCACAACCTCACCATCATGAGGGCACAGCCCTTGCCACCACGTATATGGCCAAGAGCTGAGGAGGAGGAGGAAGGGAGGAGGTACCCAACACAGCCCCTTTCTAGCCGACTGTCCGTGATCTATACTCATTTGACTGCAGTACCAATGAACACAGCCCCAATTCCCCATTCACCAACAGTCCTACACCTAACCTCCCTCTGTTACTGGCCATCACCATGTCCTCTTGGCCACAATGCTGCAATAAAAGCCACCACAAAACAAACATTCCAAGCCAAATTTATAAATCAAACCATCCAATATTACATTCCAAAGTCAACTAATCACCCATGTGCATTCTCTTAGTGCCTGTCTTCCGTATGCCTTTGCCTGTCCTAGTGCTCCTATGCAGTGCTACCCCAGTGGCTGTAGCAAGGCTGGTGGAAGGCTGCTGATTTTCAGTGGAGGAGACTACAGATGGCCTTGGAGGACAACCTCGAGCAGCTCTGGGCCTAGAAGGCCTAGCCTCAGACTGCACCACCTCGGCATGGGCGGCAGCAGTCTGGGCTGGCAGGCAAAAGCAAGGGCACTGGTGGAGTGGCAGGGGTGGGAGGACAAATGCTGTCATCCTGAGAGAGGACAGCAGGTTCGTGCTCCACGGAGCCACTGTCTCTCCCCCAGGGACGGCGCCCCAGCAATCCAAGAATTCTGCTGGAGGGCAGATTGCAGGACTGCTGTGACACCCAGTGTCATAAATCGCAAGTAACAACTCAGGAAGTACTACTGGGTGGCCAGCTGGGGCGCCGTCCAGGGAGTATAAATACTCAGGCATGGGCCCACCTTGGGCAGAGACAATCTGGAAACAGGAAGCTAGTGACTGCTAACTAGACCTCCATGTTTTGTTACAAGTTGATTAAAGCCTTGCTTTATGTTCAAGTGCGTAGTGAGTCTTTATTACGTCAATTTAATCAACTTGATATCGTCTCCACGCTTTGGGTGATTCGGAACAACCAGCTGCAACTCGAACCACAGAAGGGAACTTGGGCAAGAAACTGATCCATCATGGAAAAACTCCTTAGACCCGCTCGTCTCGACCTGGACCCGAATGCACCTGCGGCAGCAAAGGTATGGAAGCATTGGTTTCGTACCTTTAGCAACTTTCTTGAAGAATGTGGGGCGGATGTCCCTAATAAGTTACGAATGCTTATCAACTACGTGTCTCCTCATGTGTATGATTATATTGAGGACTGTATAGACTATGACACTGCTATCGAAATCTTACAGCAGCTATATGTCAAGTCCCCAAATGAAATCTTTGCTCGACACCTACTGGCCACAACTCGGCAGCAGCCTGGGGAATCACTCGATGAATTTCTCCAGAAACTTCGCAGGCTCAGCAAGGATTGTAACCTTAAAGCAGTTTCAGCTGAACAGTATCAAGAGGAACTAATCCGCGATTCCTTTATCAATGGAATCGCGTCCCCTTTTATACGTCAGCGCCTGCTGGAAAATAAAACCCTCAATTTACGGGCTGCTTATGACCAGGCGTGTTCCTTGGACTTGGCCAAGAAAAATGCAGACACTTATCTCCCACCACGTGCACGGGCGGCGGCTATCTCCTTTAATGAGTCTTTCGGTAGGTCTCAGGCGGATGCCCCCACTGATGTTGACTCTACTCTACTCTAACAGATGACGACCCTACCCTAGAGGCCTTCGCTGATGACGACCCCACCCTAGCAGCATCCTGGCAATCAGGAAGAAAGTGTTTCTTTTGTGGAGGGGCGTGCCATCACAGAAAATTTTGCCCGGCTCGTAATGTGACCTGCAATCATTGCAGCAAGAAAGGACACTTTTCCAAGGTATGCCAGTCACGGGCCTTTGCTAACAAGAAAGGCCGCTCCTCTAAAGTATACCGGTCAAGAGCTCCTGTTAGCTTCACAGCTGCTATCTATGGAGCTGCTCCTCCCCCAAGAACTACTGTTAAGGCTACAGTTGCCGAAGGGAAAATTGCCCCTCCTCCCATCACGGCTGTTTTTCCCCAAAGTTTGTCCCATGCAGCCACGAAGGTTTCAGTAAATGGGCACACTCAAAGCGCGCTAATCGACTCCTGCAGCTCTGACAGCTTCATTAGTAAGCGGGCTGTCAACAGGTTAAAACTGCACATTTATCCCTCGGACAGGGAGATTGCAATGGCTCTGACGACTCTGACCACCAATTCTTCTGGCTTCTGTCTGGTCAACCTCATCCTCAACGGCCGCACGTATCTCTCCACCCGGCTCGGAGTACTCGCAAACTTATGCAGCGATGTGCTTCTGGGACAGGACTTCCAGAAGCAGCACAAGAAGATCACTTTTGAGTTTGGAGGGTCAAGGCCGGAGCTTACCATTTCTAAGGTGCCGTTTTGTGCACTCTCGGCGGCCTTACTCGGTGAACCCTCCCTGTTTGCCAATCTTCCCCCCCGCTGTAAACCCATAGCCACCAAATCGCGACGCTTTAGCCAAGATGATCGAGCGTTTATTGAGGCGGAAATCTCTCGCCTTTTAGTCGACGGTATTATCGAGCCATGTTCATCTCCCTGGCGGGCTCAGGTCGTCATCGTGAGGAATCCCTTAAAACAACATAAAAAACGTCTGTGTATCGATTATTCACAGACTATTAATCTATATACCGATCTGGATGCCTACCCGCTGCCACGCATAGATGACATGGTCAACAACCTTGCCAAATACAAGGTATTCTCGACCTTCGATTTAAAAAGCGCGTACCATCAGGTGCCACTGCAAGACTCCGACAAGAAGTATACGGCCTTTGAGGCCAATGGTCGGCTTTTCCAGTTTCGCCACCTTCCATTCGGGGTCACCAATGGGGTGGCCGTCTTCCAACGGGCCATGGATGGCCTAGTCCGGCAAGAGAACTTGACGGATACCTTTCCGTATTTAGACAATATCACTATTGCCGGCCATGATCAAAAGGAGCATGACGCCAATCTTCAGAGATTTTTTGACGTACTCCGCCGTCGCCACTTGACGTTAAACAAATCCAAATCGGTGAAGTCGGTGCCATCGGTGAACATTCTTGGCTACTGGGTGGGCAACGGTGTTATTAAACCGGACCCAGAGCGACTTCGTCCACTTCAGGAGCTCCCTCCCCCGACGAACCTCGGCTCTCTTCGTCGGGCACTTGGCATGTTTGCTTATTACGCAAAATGGATACCACACTTCTCCGATAAAATACAGCCCCTGCTCCATGCGAAGTCTTTTCCATTGGAAGCTACGGCTATTTCTGCCTTCAACCTCCTCAAACGACAGCTGGAGAAAGCCACGCTTCGCTCCATTGACGAAAATCTTCCTTTTGTGGTCGAATGCGATGCATCGGAGGTGGCGATCTCCGCTACCTTGAATCAAGGTGGCCGACCCGTGGCATTCCTATCCAGAACCTTGCAGGGTAGCGAGCTCCATTACCCCCCCGTCGAGAAGGAGGCTACGGCCATCATCGAGGCTGTACGCCAATGGGGTCATTTTCTTGCTCGGCGTCATTTTACGCTTATAACTGACCAGCGCTCTGTGGCCTTCATGTTGGATAACCGGAGGCGCATGAAAATCAAAAATAATAAAATTCAACTCTGGAGGATGGAGCTGGCTGCCTTTGGATATACTATCTGTTACCGACCCGGCAAACAGAACGTGGCCCCAGATACCTTCACACGGGCATTTTGCTCCTCAATGTCAACGTCGACTCTGGCGGATTTGCATATGGACTTATGCCATCCTGGTGTGACCCGCATGTTGCACTTTGTGCGCTCCAAAAATCTGCCATTTTCAACCGAGGACGTAAAGAAAACATGCTCCTCCTGTAGGATTTGTGCAGAATTGAAACCACAATTCTTTCGCCCATCAGATGGCTTACTCATACATGCAATGCAGCCTATGCAGAGGCTCAGCATAGACTTTAAAGGGCCATTGCCTTCGTCGACAAGGAACACCTACCTACTTACGATGGTGGACGAGTATTCACGCTTTCCCTTGGCCTTCCCCTGCCCTAATATGCTTACCTCTACGGTAATTAAATGCCTCGATCAGGTCTTTTCCCTTTGCGGGACGGCCAATTTTATCCACACTGATCAGGGTCCCTCCTTTATGTCGAGTGAACTTAAAAGTTATCTCTCCCAACGGGGAATCGCCTCAAGTAGGACGACACCATATCACCCAATCGGTAACGGACAGGTTGAACGATACAATGCCATCATCTGGAACGCTGTCCGTCTGGCACTAAGGTCACGCAACCTGCCGGACCAGCAGTGGGAAACGGTGCTCCCCGACGCGTTACACTCTATCAGGTCTCTTCTCTCCACATCTACTAATGCCTCATGAGCGATTCTTCAAATTCCGGCGTCGCTCTACACATGGGACGTCTCTACCGTCATGGTTGGTGGCTCCAGGCCCGGTACTACTCCGGAGGTTCGTCCGGTCTGCCAAAAACGACCCTCTCGTTGACGAGGTGGAGT
Source organism: Squalus acanthias (assembly GCA_030390025.1). Classification (NCBI taxonomy): domain Eukaryota; kingdom Metazoa; phylum Chordata; class Chondrichthyes; order Squaliformes; family Squalidae; genus Squalus; species Squalus acanthias. The sequence continues at coordinate 80,146 of JASTWF010001010.1, forward strand.
TAACGGAGGTAAACCCCACGTATGCACACGTACGGTACCCTGATGGCCGGGAGACCACCGTCTCGCTCCGAGATCTGGCTCCCTGCCCAACCGGTCACACGGGCCCGAATAATGAAGGATCCCCCGACAATGATATCAACACTCCGCACCCCTATGAAAATGACGCCCCGCCTGGGACATCGGGGGATCTGCCGGCAACGCTACCGGATCAACTCAGGGAGCTGGACGCTCCCCGTAGGATGGCCACCCGAAACCAGGACGCCGGACAATCTCCAGCCACGACCCGGGATGAGGCCAGCTCAGCACCTGTGGGGACCCGCACCCGGAGTCATGATATTCCCAGTCCTCCACAGGATGATCAAGATGACGCGGACTCTACTGACTTACCGGTACGGGCCAAGCGACCCAGGGACCAGGACACGGTCCGGGGAGACGTGCCTTCCAGTCACAAGCAGAGAGCTAAACGTCTGCGGCTATTTCTGGTCCGCCTAGTCCGTTAAAGGAAGACTGGACTTCCAAACCTTTTAGGGAGGAAGAATGTCATAAATCGCAAGTAACAACTCAGGAAGTACTACTGGGTGGCCAGCTGGGGCGCCGTCCAGGGAGTATAAATACTCAGGCATGGGCCCACCTTGGGCAGAGACAATCTGGAAACAGGAAGCTAGTGACTGCTAACTAGACCTCCATGTTTTGTTACAAGTTGATTAAAGCCTTGCTTTATGTTCAAGTGCGTAGTGAGTCTTTATTACGTCACCCAGCAAGCCCCTTTCAACACTGGTAACTGCAGCCATGATGGCAGCAGTCTGTGCTTGCGTGGCAACTAGCTAAGCTTGCATATCTTCAGTCTGAGCTTCCACTGCAGCACTCAGATATTGGGTGGCTTCTGCTTGTGCTGCAATGGAAGCTGAGACATCGGTCATCAGATCCTGCATCATGGTTGGGTCCACAAGTGCGCTAATGGATTTGCCCACCACTTCCACACAAAGGGTGGTAGAAATTTGGAACTCTTTCGCAAACTGCAATTGATGCTAGGTCAATTGTTAATTTTAAATCTGAGATTGATAGATTTTTGTTAGCAAAGGTATTAAGGGATATGGGGTAAAGGCGGGTATATGGAGTTAGGTCGCAGATCAGCCATGATCTCATTGAATGGCGGAATAGGCTCGAGGGGCTAAATGGCCTACTCCTGTTCCTATGTTCCTATCTGCTCCCATTGTCTTTTCCGCATTTACCTGGAGGGTCTCCTGGCCCCCTGTGGAAACAGGACCTCTCTTCTCCTGTGCACCTCCTGCACCAAGGCCTCCAGCGCTGCATCCGAGAACCTTGGAGCACACTGTGTCCCCTGTTGTGCCATTGTACTTCTTCCTGCTCACACTCTTTTTCCCAGCCAGTTGAATCACATGCCGCAGCCAGTTTGCACCTCCCCTTTAAGAGGTGCAGGCTGGCTTCAAGAAGTGCAGGCTAGCTTTAATTGGTGCTAGCCTTGCACGAACTTGGACCCCCTGCTGAGCATGCAACCATTCAGCAGCGCGTTTAGTGTGGGACTGCACACCACAATCATTCTAATTAGCAGGCAGCCTGCGTTACTTTGAACGGGCTTGCGTTGATCCCACATTGCGATCCCCGCTCCTGTTTTCGGGGGCAAACAAATTTTTAGCCCCTAGAGTATGAAGGACAGAAAAGACCCAAAAACATAACATATGGCATAATACTCCTATTTTTATAAGACAGGGAATCCTCTAACTCACCACGAGTAATGCTATGGGAGATCTGCTAGCTAGTATATATAAAAGGTCTTAAATCCAGCATGTATCCATTGCACCTCAAGTGTCACACTTCACCACATTGCTGTTAACAACAAGGCCAATAATTTCCTGTTTTTTTTTCTGACTTTGATTACCTGATTTCTCCCCATTTACAAAAATATCTCTCAGCAACTAGCCTCTAATTGACTTCAGGGTTCGCCTATACAGTCCATTTCCACAGGGAGTACCTGAGCAGTATATGAAAGGGATAGGCCAAGCTAAACACAATTCCATCTTTGCATCTAAGCATCATAACTCTGCTCTGGATCCCAGATTACCCATGAGCAATTTCACAGGATATCAGATATGCTTTACTGAAATCCTCTGTTGATTACCAGGTCAATTGTAGCCAGTGTACATTACAAACTTAATTTGCTTTTGGTAAGGAAAAAAATAATTTGCTACCATATGTTGTAGGTTGATACTATAATACAGCGCCCATTGTGTCACAGCCTCTGTTTCAATTCCACTTAGACACAGCACAAGCATTTTAAATGGTTTCTAGCTTAGTTGACTGAAATGCGTTCCTTGAGGCTATGTGACATGTCATTGCAGTAATACTCACAGAAATTGCTTTCATGGAGCAGCTATATGGAAATTACCTTCTTTTGAGAATACAATGAATAAAAGTGACTTAGCTGACTGGTATATTTGCTAGTAGAGCATTTTGTGGTAATTTATAGACACAAAATTCAAATCGCAGACTCATCTAATGGCCCATTTACTTTTACTGCTCTGTTGCCGATAGCAGCCCCAACTTATGTGATACTGACCCAAACAGCAATAGCTCAGCCCAGCACATGTACCAACGCTAACACAGTGCTGGCTGAAACACTGGAATTTACTTTGAACTACAGGTGAATAATTCCATCTTTGAAGATGAGGCGGAAGGTGGTGCAAGGAGTAAAGGACTTCAACATTCCTGGCTCTACCCACATCTCATTGCGTATATGCCTGAGCTAGTAAGTTCAGGTTCCAGAACATTCTGAAGCAGCATTGATTCAGCAGATGTATCTGTAGGCCAGAGATTCCCATGGTTTTAATTTTCCTTTACCTGATGTGAATAGCCACAAAAATTGTTTGGGAGAATCTTAAGTCTAGCAGCTCCACTGTTACAGTGGCTTCTTACGCAAATTAGAGTTTCTATAGAACTTTGGGAAAAAATTTCTTCCTCTCCAATCATCTTTGAAGTGCCTTGTGACATCTTACTATGTTAAAGGCACTATATCAGTGTTGCCCAATAGAAATCAGCAGATAGCCACAGACGTGGCTACGGTGAAACTGTTTTAGCTACATACAATAATTTTAGTAGAAAACTCCTCATACATAATATGGGTAAATATACTTGATGTGCATATTTACATAACAAATATCTACTGCCATTCAGTGTGAAAGTTTGCAGTCACTGGGGGGAAAATTCGTGATCGCCAGCGGTGACCGGCAGCTGTAGTTAATGGCCGCTGGAAATGGCCGCAACGCTAACCGAGTGAAATTGGTCTGGGGGGCATGGAGATAGGTGGCGCAGCACTCACCTGCCGTGCAATGGCGTCCTGGTGGCGTTGCTGGAGGGATCCAGGATGAAGTTTCTGTCCAGGTCCGGCGTTGCAGCTTCCCACAGCCTCTGAGCGAAGCTGTGGCGCTCACAGGGAATTGTGGGTAATGACATTTAAAGGGGCCATGCACAGTGAAGCAATACAAAATAAAATGCAGTGAAGCAATACATTTTTCAGCCCTTTCTGCCTTTTAAAGAAATATTCAATATTTAAAAGAAGTTCCAAATGTGAATATTCAGCTGTTAAAGCCTAACCTCAACCAATGGGAAAACTGCCTCAGCACTAACACAAATGGCTCAATAAGCCTGGGAAGGGGCACCGAGGGTCTCACACGCAGCACTCCAGCTTCGTGCAGGGGGGTCAACACTACAAGAGTGCCCCTCTACGCGCAGGGGCCAGGAGGCCCTCCAGAAAGAACGATGTGGGAATTCATCACTAAGGCCGTCACTGCCAGCAGTATCTCCCCCACCACCTGGCTCCAGTGCCCAAAGAAGCTTCATGACCTCAGACCACTGGTCAAGGTCAGTGAATGCATCTTCAAAAGCCGTCTCCCACCAACTGCACCACTAGCCTCACACACTGCTCAATGTACAACCCCCAATCACTCAGCTACCAACAATCTGCACCAATAAAGAGGCACATCTCCCATTCCTAGCCTCACCTCATCCCCTTGGAGGAGATGGTGCAGGCCATTCTTGGCAGGGGCATGGTTGAGCCCTTGGCCAGTGGCGGGGCTGAAAGGATACAAGATGCGGGTATCCTCGTACGTTATCCTCCTTCTGGCATGCACCTCTTGCTTTCTCGCCCTCCCGTCAGCACAACTCCACCCTTGTGCCTTCCTCATTTCACACTCCCAAGAAACGCAGCCTGCCCAGCCAGTGGGTCAACAAGAGAGGCAGCCTGTCCAGCCAGTGGGACCGCAGGCAGATGATTCCATCACGGATATCCCGGCCACAAAGGGGCTGTCTGGGATGCATCCTTCCGTCTGATTCCTCCTCTTCGGCTTCCTCCTCTTCTGCGTCTTCTTCTTTGGCATCTTCCTCTTCCCTCTGCAAGCAGATGCTGTAAATGTGAGTTGACAGCATAAAATGCTGGAAATACTCAGTTGGTCAGGCAGCATGTCGACCCGAGACGTGAACTCTGTTTTTCTCTCCACGGATGTTGCGTGACTTGTTGAGTATTCGCAGCATGTTCTGTCTTCTCAAAGGTCGTCATTTACCGTCCGAGCCCTTGCAAGCATCCAGCAGCACTCCCTACACACTTAAAAATCTTTTCACATCTATTGCACCAAACCATTACTTCAATAAAGTCAAAGAAACCCAATCCAAACCCTTACATTCAAACTTACCAGAATGATGTGTGTGTCCCTTTAAGAGCTGCAGACATAGCCACTGTCAGCCTGCTTTCACGGCAGGTTAACCTGGCGTGCTTAGGACCCAGCACTGAATTCAGCGCTAGGGTTGAAGTTCGCGTTGGTGACGTTAAGTCGGTGTTGTACACCGATTGATGTCACCACGCCGCCATTTTTTTTTGCAGGGCGCTGCCAGTTACCAGCAGCACAAAGGGAAAGAGGAATATGGCAGCCACCGCAGGAACCGCTACCAGCTGGCGAAAGAGCGGCATCCGCCATTTTATCGCCATTTCATGGCGCTACGGAGTGGTGGTAAGTACATGAATTTCTAGCCATTACCAAAGTTTGCAATTTCTAAGTTTGTGTCCAGCAGTTGAGAGGTACTTTGATTTCATCAGAGTGATTGCTGAGAATGTTGATTCACACAACATGATGCCCAGACCCGTCCCTGCTCTCCATCTTTGAAAAAGTATTCAAAGTGAACTAAAAGCCATTTTTAATACTTTAAAGAAATTAAGGGCTAGAAATTCGTTATAGCCAAGAAATGGGCAGTGTTTAGACTAAAAATGGTTAAGTAGCACCAGTTGAAAATCGCCTAGGCTGCACGCAAAATTCGTCCTCACTCCTCATTAAAATGAGTGCAGTCATGATTCTAGTCTAAAAGCTCAAGCTCATTGGCATTACACTGAAAAGATGGACCAATTTCGGGGCCGTCAAACGCAAGTAATGATTGCCACTGGCTTTTTTCACTACTTAAAGGGAGGTTCATTGATGCTGGAGCACCTCATTCTCAGCATTGTTGGGTGTGCAGCTGCCTCAACAACCATAAGAAGAAGGACAAGGAGAAGAAGCGCTTATTTACAAATCCTAATCTCCGCCCCAGGGAAAGAGCTCGGAGGTTTTTCCGAGGAAGCTTTGGAGGCATTGGTTTTAGCAGTGGAGAAAAGGCAGGCGGTCCTGTACCCCCCCCCCCCCCCCCCCCACCCCAAACTGGCAGAAGGCCCTTGCCACAAGTCTGCCAAACTATGTTGAGGGAGGTGGCACACCACGTCACAGGCAGCACTGTGCTCCCCAGGTCCACACACAGTGCAGGAGGAAGTTTAACGAGCTCACATGGGTGGTCAGGGTGAGTGAAGGCTTCAACAAATGCTGCATACCACCATCTGTACCACAAGCTTCATACACTGCTCAATGCACCATACCCCCAGCACTCACCCACCAACACTAACACCCACATCTCACACCTTGCACACAATGACAGCTATTCAACTATGGCAGACACAAGGGTCATTAATTATTAGAATTAATGTGATATATGTGAAATGGCTTATAGATAAATTTATTACAAGTGTTTGGTATATTTTGTGGGGTCTCTCATTGAACCTTTGTGCCCAGGAGGACGCTGTGATATGGCATGAGACAGGGATTATATGATGGGGATGTGGTGAGCTACAGGGAGCTGGGGTTTCATTCATGCGATTCGGAGCCTGATGAGCCAGTCACAGACAGCCTGTCCAGAAGGCTAATTGTCTTGCTGCCTCCGCCCTCCCTCCTGTTCCTCCTCCTCCTCATCCTCCTCCTCATCCTCCTCTGCCTCATCCTCTTCCTCCTCGTCCTCATCCTCCTCTGCCTCATCGTCCTCCTGAGGTAATCCCGCATTCCCACAGCTCCCATGACTGTGTGGAAGTGTTGTGAGCAGAAGCCTTTAACAAAGAATGAGTGACTTCTGCACTTGAATCAACACTCCCTGTCACCAAAAAAACTTGAAACAACTAAAGAAAACTGCTTCAGTTGCAGAAAGTAGCAAACATCCACTGAAACTGCAGAACCATGTTAGTTGGAGCTGATTGGGGATGGTACCTTTAAATATCGCTGCTGCAGCCTGCTTCCTGCTGGTAGACGTCAGCTCTCCCTGTCGTTGTTCTGCGCTGCCGTTAAGGTAAGTGGCTATAATGAAGTTGGGAGATCGGACATCCAGTGAGCGTTGCGCACTCACTGATGTCACAATCTCCATGATGACAAGGTCCCTGGTGATCGAGTTTACCGGCAGTGCTACTGGCAACACTGATACGTCGTGTAGCGTTGGAACCGCCATCAGCTGTCATTACAGCTGTCAACGGCATCTTGGCGCTACCCACACAAATTTTTCACCCCCAAGTCTTTTACTCACTAGTTGGACCACGGTTTATTTTCCTGAATGAAAAATTCTTCAGTTGGACTTCCATCAGTCAACACCCTTTTCTGCATGGAGCAGTGTCTCAGTTGTCTTAGAACTTGCTTCAGTTGATCCAAGTTGCAGATTTAAATTTTATACATCTTGTTGAGCATTTCCAGCAACATATGATCATTAAAAGTATCTATTTCTTCCTTGCCCACAACTTCAAAGAGTGAACAACCTGTTCACAAGTGTTGAAAAGCTTATAATAAATGCCAAAATACTGGAAGGTGATCTCAACCAAGGGATAGCATTGTTCAATCCTCCTACATTGAATGGGATTGCATTTTGTCCAGAGCACTTGTGACTGGATATCAGATGACCAGCTAACGTCATTGCCATTGATGTTGGCTGGTGCCTAAGCAATCCTTACACATGCACCTCTTCCAAAGTCCTTGAGGGTAGAGGTGTCAGTGCTAGCTTAATATCCACATAAAGGAATGTTGACCATTACTGCTGTCGGAACAATGTGTGCCACAATCCTTCTGTCCCAGAGTTATCTATGATCCTTATTGATGTTCTTTACACCAGCTACAAAACATTGATGAACACCTTAGCACTGACTTGAAATTTTCCTGAACATTTAGGATGACAGAATTGTCTCTTCCTCTCATCACTAGATAGTTTATAGTGTCAAGCACAAGGTTTAAATCATCTAGCGTCAGCTAATGAGTCCTTTCCAATTAAAGCTTTTCTTTGGTAAGGTTTTGAGTCAAAGTTAGTGGTTATAAAGGATCGTACATCCTAGATGCTCCGCTGGTTGAGTCTGTCGAGTGTCTTATGTTAGCGTCAGTACCTAATGAACCAGTAGCATCAGTGACTACTGCCTAAGTATAGCTGTTTGGTTGACTTTCATTGTCACTGTTGGAACCCTCAATTCTCAATTAGTGTTTGAGGATCCTTCAGGTGAAGACAGCCTCAAACATTATCCTGCAACATTATCCCCTTAATAAATTCATACTCGTATGTTGCCATTTTGGTTAGATAACTTTCATACGCTCCATTGTATATGAGAGACCTCCTCTATAATGTTGCCCGTAGGAGCTGTGCACAAGGCATCTTCTAAGGGAGGGCCGTATATCAGAAGGTTTTATTGTATAATGTCTTTACATAGAGGACTTGTAAATAGTTTCTTGTATCACAACTTGTTCCAGTGGGGAACTACTTTATAAATATGATTTTCATATGCTCATTACATTTACATTTTTTTTTCACAGAATCCATCCATACTAGAAAACAACGAGGCTACCAGAGACTTAGCAAACGGTTGCATGACTCCTGACCGAACCTTTATCTCTTCCCAAGGGAAGTTTTCAGTGTTGCCTTCCACTGCCAATATTGATAAGGAAACTACTCAGAAAACATTCAATAGGTGCTACTCAGACCTGAGCTCCAGGATCTCTACATCTCCCAGGCAACGTTTTAGAACTTTCTGCAGTTCGTCAGCTAGCCTTGCAAATAGCCATCATTGGTATAGATCATTTCAGGATGCACACCAAAAAACATATAGTGGTGATCTTTTGGAGAAACATGCTCACCATTTTACAAATGGACAACGATTCACTCCACGCATTCTGAAAAACGAAGCACAGTCTTCTCTGGCCCATTACAGGTATTATACTCCTGTGAAGAAGAAAAAACTCCCAAAAAAGAAACTAGTGACACAAGAAACACAGACTGATTTCAACAGGTACTGTGAACTCCTGCTAACAGATAGTATTTGTGCCTTGTGTTTCCAGAATTATTGCTACATAGAATGTCAATGACTTTAACTCTGCAAAGCACTGTTGTGTGTTAAAGTGTTTGGTTTCATGCTGTTCAAATTTTTGTTATATTTATAATAAACCTATATAAACAAAATAACTTCTCCTAGGAGAAGTACTTCCAAGCTGAAGTACACCTCTAGAATAAGCACACAAATGAAAGTTGAGAATCATTCTGCCCTGAGTGGAGATAGAGTCATAGAGTTATACAGCACAGAAAGAGGCCCTTTGGCCCATCGTGTCCGCGCCGGCCATCAAGCCCTGTCTATTCTAATCCCATTTTCCAGCACTTGGTCCGTAACTTTGTATGCTATGGCGTTTCAAGTGCTCATCTAAATGCTTCTTGAATGTTGTGAGGGTTCCTGCCTCTACTACCCTTTCAGGCAGTGAGTTCCAGATTCCAACCACCCTCTGGGTGAAAAAGTTTTTCCTCAAATCCCCTCTAAACCTCCTGCCCCTTACCTTGAAACTATGCCCCCTGGTTATTGACCCCTCTATTAAGGGGAAAGGTTCCTTTCTATCTACCCTATCTATGCCCCTCATAATTTTGTACACCTCAATCAGGCGTCCCCCCTCAGCCTTCTCTGCTCTAAGGAAAACAACCCCAGCCCGTCCAGTCTCTCTTCATAGCTGAAGCGCTCCAGCCCAGGTAACATCCTGGTGAATCTCCTCTGCACCCTCTCCAATGCAATCACATCCCTTCTATAGTGTGGCAACCAGAACTGCACACAGTATTCCAGCTGTGGCCTAACTAGCGTTTTGTACAGCTCCATCATAACCTCCCTGCTCTTATATTCTATGCCTCAGCTAATGAAGGCAAGTATCCCATATGCCTTTTTAACCACCTTATCTACCTGTCCTGCTGCCTTCAGGGATCTATGTACATGCACACCAAGGTCCCTCTGATCCTCTGTCCTTCCTAGGGTCCTATCATTCATTGTGTATTCCCTTGCCTTGTTAGTCCTCCCAAAATGCATCACCTCACACTTTTCAGGGTTAAATTCCATTTGCCACTGTTCTGCCCATCTAACCATCCCGTCTATATCGTCTTGTAGCCTGAGGCTTCCCTCCTCGCTATTTACCACTCCACCAATTTTCGTGTCATCTGCGAACTTACTGATCATACCTCCTACATTCATATCTAAATCATTAATGTACACTACAAACAGCAAAGGACCCAGCACTGATCCCTGCGGTACACCACTGGACACAGGCTTCCAGTCACAAAAACAACCTTCGACCATCACCCTCTGCCTCCTGCCACTAAGCCAATTTTGAATCCAATGTGCCAAATTGCCCTGGATCCCATGGGCTCTTACCTTCTCTCTTTTGCCAGAAAACATGCAGTTTCATAGACACTGATTGTATGGGGTCCTAATTTTGAAAAGATTCTGCTTGAAGTACATGTCCAGTGAATATCTTCTGCCAGCTGCCATTAAGATAAGTAGGGAATGGTAACCTTCCCAATTCTGAATCCCGATTCTAGTGCTTAAACACAACTTAAGATTCTAGTTCCAATCAGAACTCAAGTTGATTACTAAGCTTTCATTCCTGAACTGGCAGTGGAAAAATGGAGTGAGGAGAGGTTTCAACTGGGAAAAGTCCCAGCTCTAACAATATAAATGTAATCTGCACTAGATAAAATGGATCTAAATATAGTTGCTCATCAGATGTGAAGAGTTGCCTCCCTGCATGAAGAGTTATGTCCCTCAGTATAAACTTAAACACAATTTTACAGCCCCTAACTAATGTCATCTGCAGGATTGATGGAAAGGTTGTAAAGTCATTCCAACCTTATAAAAATTAGTCAATCACTACATAAATCTTTAAATTCAGCTCTCAATAGCTGTATATTCAGATTAGTGCAAAATTTACAGATGCTCTGACTGTGAATGCATCGATCATATTGTGCAAATCTAGTTACTCAGATTTTAGTTCTAAATAAAATCTCTACTTTCTGATGACTTGAAATTAGTTATGTAGTAGCTTGATTAGAATTAGGTTTCAGCTTCAATTATCACTTTTACAAAGTATTATAAAGTATTTACAGCACAGAAACAGACAATTCGGCCCAGTAGATCCATTCTGGTCCCTTCTTCATCTAATCTCATCAACATATCCTTCTATTCCTTTCTCCTTCATCTGCTTATCCAGCTTCCCCTTAAATTCTTCCATGCTTGCTGTGCGTAAATTGGTTGCCGTGTTTCCTACATTACAACAGTGACTACACTTCAAAAAGTACTTCATCGGCTTTGGGACGTCCTGAGGTCGTGAAAGGCGCTATATAAATTTTTTTTGTCTTTCTTTTGAAAGGTTATTAGCCTTGAATAATGGAACTTTTTTCTTCTTTTAGCATCAAGGACTGCATAGATTAAATACCGAATAAAACTCCCTTACACTGTCCATAAAATACACTTAATCTTGACCTCACCAGAATGGCATTTCCGGGGCGATTTTCCCTGGATACTTTAGGTGCTAAAGAGCCTCCGAGGTGGCCAAGATGGGGTCTTAAGCTGCAACACCAGTTTAGCCTGCGTTTAGCGCAAGACACCATCTTGGTAAAAGAGTTGAAGTGCGCGCTAGGAACGGCCACCTGGAGGAATATTAAGGGGCTGATTGACGATTAAATTTCCTGCTCATTAAAGAGGCTGCACGGCATTTTGGTGGGTAGTGCTTCAATTAATGACCTCTCCTAACAGTGATCAGCTGAACAGGAGTAAACAAGTTGTTATTCAGGATTTCGAATGCTACTTAAAGCTATGCTCAGCTGTCAATGTTCACTAGCTCTGCCCCTGGCCACGGCGTCTCCCACTCCCCTCCCTATCATGGCCAGCACTGCCTCCTCAAGGGGAGTGGTGTCATGCAGGTGTGCTTGACCTCCCCCGGTCAGGTCCTACTGACATCTGTTATGCGCTATCTTGTCCTGGAAGAGAAAGAGTGGTGAATGAGTGTAGTGACAGGTGTGTTTGTGTGTGTGTGTGATGTGAGTAATGCCTGTGAAGGATGCAATAGTGTGGGGTATGTGAATGTCAGTGTATAGTTAGATGGTGGATGAAGTGTGTTGAGGTTGTGATGCTGGTGGTGGTGCAGTTATTGAGAAGTGTGTTTGTGAGATGGGATCTTACCTTGGCCACTCGGATCTTGCGGCACTGGAGCCATGTCCTGGGGCCAGGGCGCCTGGCTGTCACCTCCCGGGCGATCTCCCACATGCGCTGCATTAGCTGCCTCTGTGGCCTCCTTACCCCTCTGCGGGTAGAGGACATCCCTCCTCCTCTACCTCCTCCACCAGGACCTCCAGTGCCATATCTGGGAACCTCAGCACTCACTCTCTCTAGGTCCCTGAGCCATCCTTCCACGTTGGCTTCTCTCCCAGCTAGCACACTCCGCACCATCAGTGGAAGTGGGTGAGTGCAGGCTACATATACAGCTCCAGGAAAATTGTATCTAATCAGCGCTTGAGTACAAAATGTGCAGGTGTCGGTTTCAGCGCCTGCAGGCACTTTTAAATCATGATAATCATCGATTGGCCTGAAAATTGCATGCTAAATCCACACTTTCAAACAGGCGTTTCTTATTAGCACAGTACCCATTTAGTGCCTGTTTTCACCAAAATAACCCCCTTAAGTTTCCTGCCTAATTGTTCTCGTTGCCTATCAGTGAAATTGCCAAATTAGTGACAGTCTTGGATTATGTCTGGTGTAAGGCTGTAGAATTGTGCTCACTATGATCTGGGTCAAGACTATTAAACATGGTTTCATTTAGGAACCTGACAGTTAGCAGAAAGAGATTTTCAAACCTAACAAAAGAAGAGAGTTCTAATCCATTCTCTCACCCTGTTGCACACGTTTTATGTAATATAACCTTCTTAAGAAATTAAGAATATTGTAAAGTAGAATTAATGATTTAAGCAACATTTTGTTCCTTTTGGATACAGAAATGCTATGTCAGTCTTCAAAAAGTTAAATTGATATTAAAACTGTAGTTCATAAAGTTATGTTCATAATTTATAGCTCTCAAGATGCACCTTCACTGAAGAACAAGATGGATCGTTCACACTTGGCTTCATCGCAGGTTAGGTGATAAACAGTTTCTTCTGCCGTAGGCAATCTTAAATGCTGTGCTGAAAGATAAATCTTCACATTACTCAAGTGAAATATAATAAAACTGAAAAATCCAATACACAGTATAGATTAGAAAGCATTCACAGAGCCAGAGATAAAGTTGCTGTTCTTCATATTCGCGTTCGCGACCACCTTCAGCCAGAAGTGTCGAGTAGATGATCTTTCTCGGCCTCCTCCTGAGGTTCCCCCACCATCACAGATGCCAATGTTCAGCCAATTCGATTCAGCACATGATATCAAGAAACAGCTGAGTGCACTGGATACAGCAAAGGCTACGGTTTCCAACAACGTTCAGGCTGTAGTGCTGAAGACCTGTGCTCCAGAACTAGCCACGTCTTTAGCCAGGCTGTTCCAGTACAGCTACAACACTGGCATCTACCTGACAATGTGGAAAATTGCCCAAGTATGTTCTGTCCACAAAAAGCAGGACAAATGCAACCCAGCTAATTGCCGTCCTATCAGCCGACTCTCAATCATCAGCGAAGTGATGGAAGGAGTTGTCAACAGTGCTATCAGGTGGCACTTGCTCACCAATAAGCTGCTCACTGATGCTCAGTTTGCATTCCGCCAGGACCACTCAACTCTAGACCTCATTACAGCCTTAGTCCGAACATGGACAAAAGAGCTGAATTCCAGAGGTGAGGTGAGAGTGACTGCCCTTGACACCAAGGCAGCATTTGGTCGGGTGTGGCACCAAGGAGCTCTAGTAAAACTGAAGTCAATGGGGATCAGAGGGAAAACTCTTCAGTGGCTGGAGTCATACCTAGCATAAAGGAAGATGGTTGTGGTTGTTAGAGGCCAATTATCTCAGCCCCAGGACATCACTGCAGGAGGGCCTCAGGGCAGCATCTTAGGCTCAACTATCATCAGTTGCTTCTCCAATAACCTTCCCTCCATCATAAGGTCAGAAATGGGGCTGATCGCTGATGATTGCACAGAGTTCAGTTCCATTCGCATTTCCTCAGATAATGAAGCAGTCCATTCCCAGATGCAACAAGACCTGGAGAACATCTAGGCTTAGGCCATTAAGTGGCAAGCAATGTTCCCTTTAAGCTGCACGGCTGTTCAGTGCGCTGCAGCTCCCGCTGGCTTTTAAATAGGAAAAACCACACATGCACGGTATTTTGAATGCTTAAAGTGGACCGCGCACCCAAAAAAAAATTAAAGGGAACATTGTTGGCAAGTAACATTCACACCACACAAATGACCATCTCCAACAAGAGAGAGCATAACCACTTCCCCCTGACGTTCAATGGTATTACCATTGTTGAATTCCCCCATCAAATCCTGTAGCTGCTAAAGCAGGTCAGAGGCTGGCTATTCTGCAGTGAGTGGCTCACCTCCTGACTTCCCAAAGCCTCACCACCAGCTACAAGGCACAAGTCAGGAGTGTGATGGAATACTGACCAATTGCTTGGATGGGTGCAGCTGCAACACCACTCAAGAAGCTGGACACCATCCAGGACAAAGCAGTCCCATTGATCAGCAGCCCATCCACCATCTCAACCATCCACTCCCTCCACCACTGGCGTACTGTGGCTGCTGTGTGTACTATCTACAAAATGCACTGCAGCAACTCTCCAAGGCTTCTTCAACGGCACCTCCCAAACCCGTAACCTCCACCACCTAGAAGGACAAGGGCAGCAGCTGCATAGAAATACCATCAGCTCCAAGTTCCCCTCCAAGTCACACACTATCCTGACTTGGACATATATCGCCGTTCCTTCATTTTCGCTGGGTCAAAATCCTGGAACTCACTACCTAGCAGCATTGTAGGATTACCTTCACTACATTGACTGCATTGGTTCAAGACGGCTCACCACCACCTTTTCAAAGGCAACTAGGGATGGGTAATAAATGCTGGCCTTGCTAGAAACGCCCATATCTGCAGAATGAAGTAAAAAAAAGATTTTTATTATAATCATTACAGACATGATGGATATATTGCTAATATACATCAATTTTACAAGCTAAGTATTGACTGATTGAACAGTAAGATGACATTTAGAAATATCGTTATATTTAGTAGAACTGTAAGATGTGTCACTTTGTTCTGATAGGCTGTTTATAATAAGCAGATATGCCCTGATGAAGAACAAGAGGACAGGGATGTTTTCCCTCACAATTTGCATTGTGAAGAGCTACAAGAATGTTTTGAATGCCCTTATGAGTACTCTGTACCAAGGTATGTTCATAAATATCCATCTATATGTCTATAATATATATTTTTTAATTTATATAACATATTAAAGTCTTGTATATAGCATGTACTTCCTCTAATACTTTCCTATTTTGTTATGCCTAGGCTGTCACGTTTAACCTATTTTCTTTCTTTCTATCTTTTTTTTCCTGTTCTCTTTCTCTTTTCCTCTCTTTCTTTCTTCATTTCTCTTGCTGTACATATAAATTATCTCTGCGACCTCCTAGCTCCATCTTCAAGATAGGTGTCACTATTATTGAAGTGCCAACCACCTGAACCTTTCCTAAATCAGACCTTGTGCCCAATATTCACACAGCAGTGTTTCAAGTCCTTGATTATGTACTGCTTTTTTCCCAAATGTCATTTATTTAATTTTTAATAAAGTTGTTTTTTAATTTCACTTGTTCAAGGTAGCCAGAGTCATAGCTGCCAACTGTGGCTACTGAGAGCAGCTGCGGTCGATTGAGTGAATTTCTATTAAAGTAATGTTGTTCAGCCACATCATTAAAAATCCAACAATTATCAAATACTTTCAATAGCAGAAAATGAAAACACTACATCGGCACCAAAACACACTATTCTGAAGAATCTGCTCAGCCAACCCTTAACCACATAATTAAAATTAAAAACATCCAAAAATCTTCAAATAATTAAAACATCACAGACAAAACGTCAAAGCACAACACACCCACATAAAAAGAAACAGAAAAATATGCAAACATAACATGGTCACAGATGGATAATCGCAACACCATAAATACCAAACGCAACCATATCAGAACAAAAGAAAACCACAACCACAACTGGTTAAAGTTATGTACAAAACTGAGAAATCGTGAAACCTTTATTTATTTTCTTCAAAATGAACTACTCTGGTTAGATATCTCTGATGCTAAAAAATCCAAGCTAACACTAGGGGTATGCTATAGACCACCTTGTAAGCATAAGAAGGAGAAATTGTTCTATGAAGAAAAGGGTGTGCGGAAAAAAGTTATTTTAATGGAATATTTCAATCAACCTAATATAAACTGGGAAAACCCAAATGGTTTAGAGTCAGAGTTGCTAGATGTAATGCGTGACTATTTCTTGACCCAGTGCATTAAGGAAGCCACAAAAGACAATGCTCATCTTTTTTTTATTGACTCAGAAGATATACAGGTTGTGGAAATCATAGCACCCTCGGGGACAACAACAATGGAATGATAAAGTTTTAAGATCATCTCGGAATCAAAAATATCCAAAACCAGGAGCCTGGTACATAACTTAAAGGATTAAATTCAGTGAAATGAGGGAACCGCTAAAGCAATTAAATTGAGGAAGGTTGTTCAACGTCACTTCAGCAGAATACAACTGCAATACCTTTACAAGTATAATGCTGAGCATGCAGGATAAATACATACCCAAAACCAACAAACTCGGTTAAGCTAGCATGATGCTATATGGATCAACAACAAATTAAAAGTAAGATAAAGAGGAAAATTGGCCTGTACAAATATTGCAGGAAGAAAGGGGAAGTGGCTCACTGGGATGTAATATAAGAAAATGCAGGAATATGCTAAAAGCTTGATCAGAAGGGCAGCGAGACTTGGAAAAGGACATAGAAGCTGAGGTTAAGCATAACAGTAAAAAAAATTATTTCAGGACCACAACTACAAGAGGGCAGTAAGAGAAGATGTGAAATTGGCACGAGGTTATTTGCAACTTCTAACCAGACAATGAGGTGCTTCTGCAACAATGCAGAACCTTTAAGTAGTGGAGAGAGCCTAGGCTAAACTTTATTGGCCAGTAGACTGCGCCCGATATTGGCCCCCCTGTTGAGCGCTATGCCAATCAGCAGTACGTTTAGCATTGAGATCAGTTCTGCAATCATGTAAATGAGCAGGCAGCATGAATTTTGCGTGCTGCCTGCACCACTTAGAATGGGTGCAGGCAAATAGCGCTGGGTGGTGCCCCCGCCCGTTTTCGGGCCTTATCCAATTTCTAGGCCTCAGAGGAGAACTGATAGAGGTCTTTAGAATTATGAGCAGAACCTTTTAAATGAGAAGCAAGGCCTTCTCCACTTGCAGCAACATTCTCTGTGACCTCAGCAACTTTAAATAACTGTAGAAAGCTCCAAACCATTGCACAAACTTAGACAGAGCCAGCAAAACTGAAAATGCAAGTCAGCTGCAAGTTGCTGATGATCCCCTTAAATAGCACTTCGGGGGCTCCTTCCTGCTGCTGAATGCTTGGTCAGTGGGTCGTGATTAGGAGAGGGCATTAAAAGGAGCGGCGACGTCCAAAATGGCAGATCGTGCATCAAATCAGCATTGCACACTCATTGACGTCACGATCTGCCTCATCTAATATGTGGAGTGAGCACTGGCAATGGCAGCGCTATCAATCTCCCCAAAATGACAGCCGCCGTGGGACCCGCTGGAAGTGGGCGGGAAGCGAGTCGGCTGCCATTTTTTCATCAAAACTGGCCTTAACGGCTGGCGCTAAACCCCCGAATTTCACAGCCAGAATCTTTTTACAGAGAGAAGAGCCCTAGCCTGCTCAGTCTTTCCTAATACAGGAAACTTTTGTTTATCCGGCACCCAAATATCCGGAATTCTCGCTTAACCGGCAAAAATCATCCTCCGAAAACTCCTCTCAAATAACCGGCAATGTTGCCGAGTCGCAGTCGAGTCTCCGCGAACGCCGAGTACTCCAAAAACTCCTCTCAAATAACCGGCAATGTTGCCGATCCCGAGTCCGAGTCAGAGTCCGCAAACGCCGATTTAGTCAGTAGGGGTAGTTTTCAAAAGTGCCACTACTCGGCCTCCTGGCGCTGTCGGAAGTATACTGCACATTTCTTGATTTATTTATTTTTCTTTGTTAAAAATAGCCTCGGTAGATATAACTCTCCGTTATCCGGTACTTTCGATAAACCGGCACCACGCCGGTCCCGTTGGTGCCGGTTAATAAAGAGTTTCCTGTAGTTGTATCCTCCAGTTCTTTTTAAGCAGAGATTTTAAGACAATTCAATTAATCTTCTAATTAACTTCCAAAGATAGGCACTATTTTAGAAGGAATAAAAAAACTGCTATATAAAGTGAACACCCATCGACTGGAGTTTGGCAGTGATTGTAACAAATTGATAAATAGAGCTACATTAATTACAAAGCCAAACCAAAGTTTTGAAGTAAAAAATTGTGGCATATAAATGACTATTAATGCACATCTGCCGATGAAATACTGCTACCATTATGAACATTTTCATATCCAAAATAGCTCTTGGAACAATTTATCTTACTTATACTTAAAATTATATTTTAGTAAACAGCTTTAGTAGCAAGAAAGTACCATCAAGTCTTGAATTAAGTGGCAAATAAATCTCTAGCAATAATTACAAAAAACAAATCTGAGTTTTCTAACGCAATTTGAAATATTTCCAAGTAATAATCTCCATTAAACCATATTAATTCATATATATGCTGCACTTTTTAAAAGCAAAAATCAGAGGTATATTTTTAATGTAGAGTAGGGGACACCAATATTTGGATGCGGCCTATATGCTATGGCAATTTAATGCACATCAATACAATAGAAAAAAAGTGCTATTTATGCATAGTCAGAAGGATTATCAGTAGGATTTCAGTAAAATATAATGGTGGATATCACTGCTTGGGTGAAAGTAGACACCCGGCATGTTTAGAACTTTAAACTTTGTAAGAGCGGGTCTTCACAATAACCATGAGTTAAAAGAGAACTGAAGTTGATGCAATAAAGAAATGTTATAGCTCAAAATATCATAAGCAAGGGGTCATCTAATTTTCCTGGTTACTTGGTTCACCTTGACATCTGATATTTAAAGTGTAACCACTATTTTCTTCTATTCAAACCAATTGTTTTCAGGTTATCCTCATCAAATAGAATCAAGTCACCAATTATGAGAAAAGTTAAGGCCGAGTAAGTACTGTGCTTGATTTGATTATGGCTATTGTTTATGGCAAAGCTTTTCAAACTAGGGTCCCATGAAGATTTCTGATTTTTTCTATATTTGTTGACTTTATTAATGTTGTGCACCCTGCAATGATGACAGTGTTTTCCTTTGGGTAGTTAACATTACCTTTTGGAACTTATAAAAGTTTGAAAAAGTAAAGCTGTGCCAGTTTTCTAGCAAAGCTAAAATCTTGTAGGTAATGTTAATGGGAAATATGTACCAAAAACGTTGGCCGGGATTTTGCTCACCTCGGCGGGTCCAGTGCAGGCGATGTCGGTGGCGGGTTGCGGCTCCGCTGCTGGCTCCATCCCGCTGTCTAAAATGAATTTACGTTGATAGGGTTTGTTAAGCCCGCCCAGCGCGTTTCCCGGCCCAATTAGAGGAAGCCGGTCCGGTGACATCATTCATGACGCGTCATCAGCCAATTTCCTTAAAGGGACCATGGCCAACTTTCTTTTGACATTTGTGCTGTCAGTGTTCTACAGCATTGAAGTGCTGCAAACAGTGACAATCACTGCACAGAGGTGCAGGGCTGCACCCAGGTTCTCCCATAACTCCCTCCATATGCTTATGGAGGGAGTCAGAGTACGCAGGGAGGTCCTCTTCCCTTCTGATGGGCGGAAGAGACCTCCCCAGGAGACCAAAACAGCCTGGTTGGAGATTGCAGAGGAGGGCACAAGGTGAGACTGTATAAATGGCACTCATGCTGATGGAATAGATGGCAGGTGAAGTAGAGATGAAAGAAGCGATCTGTCAATGGTGAGAGAGGTAATGAGGTGAGACTGGATGGAAATTTTGCTGGAAATACTTGCAGCCTGCTGATTCTGTTCTGGAAATGCAGTGGCTGAGGAAAGTGATCATCTGTCAGGTGGGAGCTTTTACTGTACATTTGAAGCTGTCAAGGAATCAGCTGGAGCAATGGCCACTGAACCCCCGCCTCAGGTTGATAGACGTGGTCCCCGAACAGCGTGGTTCCCGTGGCCATGTAGTTAAAGTTGAGCGCTGACAGACCCGACATTGGGAAAGGCGGGTTGACAGTGGGT
Source organism: Squalus acanthias (assembly GCA_030390025.1). Taxonomy (NCBI): domain Eukaryota; kingdom Metazoa; phylum Chordata; class Chondrichthyes; order Squaliformes; family Squalidae; genus Squalus; species Squalus acanthias. The sequence continues at coordinate 100,164 of JASTWF010001010.1, forward strand.
TCCCAACCTGCTGTCAAAAAAAAACTTTCCCACCCGACCTGCCACCGATCTCGCCCGCTGACACCCCAGAAAATTCTGGCCAATATATCCTGGTCTCAGTATCAAACCCCTAAACTTCAGGCCACCCAAATTCTTGTAGGCTGGGTTGATCAGATTTAGATTGGCTCCTACTTTCTTCCAAGTCCCAAATACTACAACAGATTGTATTTACAAATTATTTACTGCTAATGTGCATTTCTCTGCAGAGAGGAGGAATTGAAATATCTTGAGTTCATCTCTGATGTTACCAGTGAAATACTGAATCGAGGATTATTTTCAAACAGGTATCAATTTACTTTCTACATTCCATCATTGGGCTAGCCTGTAAGTTCACTCTTTACCAAAAGAACTATAGGTTTAAGTAATTTTAAGTGTAAGCTTGGGAAGTTTCAAATTGATAGTACAACTAGGTTGGAAGATTTTTTTTCAGAGACTTGTATTACATAGATACTTAATTTAATCTCTCAGAAATGTCACAAAGCACTTCATATGCAATGAATTACTTTGAAGCGGCTGTTATGTAGGTAAATGTCGCAGCCATTCTGCACACAGCTGCATCGCCCGTGTTAATGGGGTGGTAAGGCTACCAACCCCATTTTGAGGCCGTTACTGCCCCGTTAATGCCAGGCAAAGGCAGTGAAAATCGATCCCCCCACCACCTTAGATTCGGGGGAAGTTTTGAATGTTTATGTTGAGAATACAGCGTAACTTTAGACACACTGTAATACATTTGTATTTGTTAGTGGGAGAATGGTTGCCCTCAGTGCTGGTAAATTTGGAGATCATCCCCTTCCCAATTTTCGCATTTTGTAATATTTTCCAAAAAATGCAAGGTGATTTTAAGGACATTTGGCTCATCTTGCAAATATTTTAAAATTTGTGTTAGATTGACTATCACTTTGATCATGAGCATGTAATCATTTTGACCTGGCTGTCTCACAGTGCGATATGCTGTGCAGATTCAGATCTCATCCATCAACCACCTTTCCTAGTGATTCCAGAGAGATAGGCACATACAGGTGGGTTCAGTGTTTCTGGCACCCATCCGAGTGAAAGTTACCAAGTATTGTACTCTTGGTAAATGAATGATAAGACTGGTAACATGCAGCTTTGTTTCAATAGCATTCCTTAAACCTTTCCCTTCCTTTCCTGGTATAAATTTTGTAAGATTTCTAAATATAATTCAATTCAACACTAATATTAAAATAATTAGGATGATAACGAGGGTTTTTTTAATGACTTAGTTACTGGTTTAGTACTTTTAACCCAAAATATCACTGTGAAATCACTCGTTCTCTAACTTTTGAACCTAAAATCTTGTAAACAAAGTTCAAATTGACTTATGGAGGTGATAATGCACAGCCCTGCATTAATAATAAGATGAACTACTTTAATCTTTTATTCAGGGTTTTAGAAAGAATATTTGAACGTCGAATAGAAGAAAACAAGCATCGACTAGATGAAGTGAGTATACATCTGAGGGCTCAGTATTTTCAAAACATGCATGTATGTTTTATCAAATGGGAAAAAAATCTGTAGCTTTCAAATGGAAGGTTTTTTCTTTCTCCTCTATACCTGTAGGGATTGAGTACTTCCTAGCGTGTAGTTCCACTGACGTTGGTCACCCTCAGTATTTCGACCAAGTAGGCATTAATCACTTGAGATCCTTGACAATGTGTCAGCAGGCTATTCAACTGTTGGGAGCATCACAGCAAAGCCCATCTGTTCTCACTGATACTGTCACACAAGCTCTTCCAGCAAGGAATGCTGGATAGCTATCAGGCCTTGTCACCTTTAGGCTGGATTTCTTCGACCTTTTTCTTTGCCAACCTTCCAAGCTCAACATTACACAAACTCAAACTCGTCCCGGACTCTGCTGCTTGTATCCTACCTTCTACCAAATCGTACTTTCCCATCATCCCCTTGCTGACCTTCATTAGCTATCCTTCCCTCAGCACATCAACTTTAAAATCTCCGAACTGAAATCTCTCCATGGCCTCGCTTCTCCTTTCTCTGGAATAGTTTTTCTAAACCTCTCCACTTTACTACCTAGTCCCAACCTTTAAAAAACAATTTCCACCATTCAGTCCCTGTGAGCCCGAGTGGGAGTGCAGTAGTATGCAATCAGCCATTATGTCATTTATTCTGACCCATTGTCTAACTGCATAGCTACCACATCAGCTGTTGGCATTTATCTAGTGAGCTTCTCTCCTGCCATTTATTCACGGAGTAACAATATAGCACTATTGAACTAACACAACATGTTTAGAACAGACAATAAAGGAATTTTGGACTGTTGAAAATGCTGGTTACCATAGTAATTGTGTCAGATGGCTGAGCAGATGTGGCTCATTAAACTCCAATCAGATATAAATGTTTCCACAGGCCTGGCTACAGATGCACATTTTTAATTCTTCAAACTTCCATAAAATGACAATGCACAATAACTAGTTGCTTACAGTTTCATATGTTACTTTAAAGACTTTTGCTCAAGCCTTTTAAAAGCAATCACATTACAAAGCATCGATACTTTATAATTTCCTACACGACAGCCCAACGATTCTTTTTTTGTGTTCCTTGTGTTTAACAGAAATGAACACTGAGACTTGCAGAGACACATTTCTGTGCAGAGAGGTACATTAACACATGATTTCCTGTTTACAGGAAAAGTTACTTAGAAAGGAATAGGTTTTTGTTATGTGGCCTGCTACAAACAATGTCATTCTAAATTATGGAAACCCATGAAACTCCAGGGCATTGTTAGGATTCAGACTGGGCCAGGCTGTGAAGGAATGGGATAGTCCGGAGCCTCAATTATTCTTGGGGTAAAATGACAGTAAGAGGTATTGATAGCTTTCCAGGAAATATAGGGATTCAAGATAAATTTGGCGATTGCTAATGCTGGAAACAGAGAACAATTGAAGCCCCCGGCACTAGAGGGTGAGGCAGCTCTCTGCCTGGAAAGGATGAAATTGAGAGGTCGCACAACACCACGTTATAGTCCAACAGTTTTATTTGAAATCACAAGCTTTCGGAGCTATCGATCGCCCCTTCCTCAGGTGAAGTAGGGGCCTGAGGAAGGGGCGATCGATAGCTCCGAAAGCTTGTGATTTCAAATAAAACTGTTGGACTATAACCTGGTGTTGTGCGACCTCTCAATTTTGGAAAGGATGACACAGGGAGTTCCAACTAAAAGCGTTTTTTTCATATTCTCTTTTTGCACCTCTTATTACTTTCTTTGTATGCCTTTGTTGCTTTTTATAGCTCTCCAAGTCTGCTGGATTTCCACTTTTCCTTACATTTGTACAAGTCTTTTTTTTAGCTTGATACTGTCTCTTACCTGATTCGTTGACAATGGTTGCTTAACTACACAAGTGGCCCCTTTGCCTTTTAGGGGCATGTACCTGTTTTATATTATACCAAATACTATTTTGAAGACTTCCCAATGTTTGTAGGTTTACCAATTAACAGTTCAGCCCTATTTACTGTGGTCAATTCATTTCTCATCTCTTCGAAATTGCCTTTCTTAAATTTCAAGCCCTGCTTTGTGACTCTCCCTTCACCCTCTCAAACCTAATATCAAATTCAATCATATTACGGTCACTATTCCCAAGATATTTCCTTACCATCAGATTATTAATTAATTCTGGTTTGTTACAGATCACCAAATCTAGTATGGCCTCCTTTTGTAAGTGGGAAATTTAATGGCGGAGAACGGGCTGCAGGCCAATGAGAGTGGGGACCACATATGCAACATGGCAGAATCAGCCATAAACTGGCCAGACAATAGGAGTGGCCCAGAATGGGCCCGGATAAAACACTTTGGTAGAAATTTGTCTCAGCCCATTTTCAGCCCAGACTCGGCGCTACAGAGGCAGCATGCGCCCGAACCAAGAGGCCCAAAGATCAATAGAAATTGATCCTCAGGCCTCATCTGAATAATTGGGGTGAGATGCCGGCACTGGTCATGCCTCTACAGGCAACTCGCCCAATAGAGAACAACAATTTTGGGCCGGCTGCCTGCCTCACCAGCAGCATCGACACCTATGGAGTCGGGGGAGCACTTTTGCTCCTCCTGGCTCCACAGAAAGGGTTTTTGAAAAAAAAAATGAAATTCTCAGACTTACCTTTGTTGGCGGCCGCTGCTGAATCCTGAGGCCTGACGCCTGCCCCTGATGATTGGGAGCTAATTTTTAAAGGGGGTCCTTCAACAGGCATTAGGCCCCTTGTATATGTTAATAAGGGACCTAATGCCTGTTTTAGAAGTCCGCACGGAACACCTCAAAAATAGGCCCCGCACAGGCAATCCTACTGCTTAATTGGTCTGCTTTGCACCCATTTTATGCTCAAAAACAGGTGCAAGGGATACCAATTTCTACCCCATTACTTCATCATCTGTACTTCAGCAGTTTGGAGATAGAATTTTTCTTTTCCCTGGCTGAAGTATGCCTAATCGAAAGTAGCACTACATCAGAGTGAAGTAATAACTACATTGATGGATGAATCACTGCCAAGACAGTAAGACAAAAGAGTGTTCTGTAAAAAAGAAAGCTAGTAAAGGAAAAGGATTAATGTCTGTTGCTAGTTTTATATCAAATGATTGCACAAAGGAAGGTCAGGGCTTTCTTCACAATGCACAATATATTTCAGTCCTGCCCACATAGTGCATTGGCCCGTAATTTCCTATATATTTGCCCCAAAAGAATGGCGTAAGTATGGCATAATGCTGATTTTCAGTTCAAAAGATCGAGGAAATTTGTAAGATTTTTAGCCTATGCCAATTTCCTCAATGTTTCATATTGATTCCGTGAAACCTCTGCTGAAGCTCTGCCGCTCATTAATGTAGCCCCGCCCCCATGCAAACATGCAGCCTACAAAAATTTCCTGATTTTATGCCATTTCTGAACGGACTGTAAACTTATGTCTAAAATTTTAGGCGCAACAGGACTCAAAGTCATATTTCTGATGTTTTATGATGATTTTTTTGAATTCTCCACGCTGAAACCTACAATGTATTTTCTGTATCTTTGAATGAGTCTTTATGGCATCAGAATGATTTGCACTAAAAATTGAAAAACTTCCACAGCTGAATTTTCTTAAAGATGCTAATGAGATGTTTATTTGCAGCACTTTTTAATACTACCCAAAAATGATCTTAAAGGCGTGCAAACTAATTGCAAAATTATATTAATACAATGTTACTTTTGTTGTAAGCCATAGTATCTTACAGTTTAACTTGTTGCCATAACCTAGAAATTACAATTGTTGTCATTAGTGGACGAACACTTAACATGTTCATTTACATTCCTTTATCTGCTGTTTCAATGTAGGCATTAACCTGTTTATTTTACATGGGTAACACTCTGCTAAAATAATGGACAAAGGAATGTCAAGCGTATGCATTAAGTATTCTCCGCTAATATTTCCAACTAATTTCTGGGATCATAAGGTTTCTCATCAGCCTTTCTTTTCGATACTAAAACTGACAATCTACTTCCTTGTGTTAATTTTGCAGCAGAAATTACGTCATATGCTGGATGAGCTAAAAGAAGATTTGGGCTGTAAACCAGAAAAAAACTGGAGGACCAGTGGTTGTGAAACTGTACTGGAAGAAACGGAAATTGTTGAATTAAATAACTGTGAATCTTTGGAAAATCCTAGGTTTGCGCATGATTGGATGGAAGATACCAGTAGGACTGCCAACATTTCCATTGACAATGAAAAAGCTAAATCATGGGATCATGGTCTCCATGGAAATTTTAGCGCAGATATCTGTTACAACCAGAATGTTACTGGAAACAAATGTTCTCATGACATTTGTGGAGAACAAATCCAGGAGGTTCAGGACTTGGAACAAGATCATTGTCTGGTTGCAAACAGTGAGGAAAACCATGGAAGTTTACACGCTGTGGACCATTCAGGCCATTCCACAAACTATGGCACTGATTTTGATGGTACAGCAGAACTGACAGAGATTGATAATCTTGCAGTGTCTCTTCATACTGTTGATGTTAAGGAGTACAGTGAACCTGAAGATGCTCAGAATGGATCTGCGTTAAGTAAAGATTCAGAAACCGCTTTTGATGATGGCATTAATTTGTAATGCTTGTAATTCACTGTAATTACACATCTAACAGTCATGGATCATAACAGAAATCTACATCTTTGTGATGTAAACCTGTTCCTGTCACTGAGTTGGTTATTAACAAAGTTTGCATCAGAAGCTTTTTGGGTATTTTTCCTGAAAAATCTATGCTTCCTCTGCACTGTGCAATATTTTGTGCAACATTACTAAGATCTAGTATATATAACTTTGTGCTTGTGTAAATGAGGAAGCAATCCAGTTGTTTTGCTTTAGGTATTGTAGCCAACTGCTGCATTACAAAAACTACCTCTCACATCTTCCTGAGTCTTGCACAGTTCTCTAACTGTGGGAGAAGGGAGGTGTGTTTTTTTTGCTAGACCTTTACTACTACTGTTTCTCTATAATCAGCTACGAAGAGGAGTGTGAGAGCCATTCACTGTCTCCGACCCTGCTTCACATAGCCGCTCCGAAATCAGGAGCTTGCATATAAAGCCCCAGATACAAACCTGCAGTGTCCTACTCTGTGATGCAGTATATTGGTATACCAATTAGATTTAACTTCAAATACTTTACAGTAAACTAAGTCAAACAAGTATTTAAATGTAGACACAATACAAAGAAGAGATAATAGTTAAAAAAATAATCACGATTGATCCAGTTATTGTATTATTGTTCCTTTAAAAGGGAGTACATTCTACTGAAGTGCCCCATAATCCTAAATTCAATGAAGGGAGATATTCGTACAATAATTGGCATCCCTTAGTCATTTTTTTTGCTCTGCTTTTTGCTTCATAACTGCTGGTTTAAGGCAGCTTGGGAGTAAATACCGTGTAGAACTCCTTCTTTGACAACAGACACACTAGTTCGGCCCCAGCTGGAGTATTGTGCCTAATTCTGGGCACCACACTTTAGAAAGGATGTGAAGGCTTTGGGGAGGGTACAGAAGAGATTTACTAGAATGGTTCCAGGGATGAGGGATTACAGTTACGTGGATAGACTGGAGAGGCTGGGGTTGTTCTGCTTAGATCAGAGAAGGCGAAGAGGAGATTTGATAGAGGTGTTTAAAATCATGAAGGGTTTAGAGAGAGTAAATAAAGAGGAACTGTTTCCAATAGCTGAAGGGTTGATAACCAGAGGGCACTGATTTAAGACGATTGGCAAAAGAGGCAGAGGTGAAATGAGGGAAAACTTTTGTACGCAACGAGTGGTTAGGATTTGGAATGCACTGCCTGATAGGGTGGTGGATACGGATTCAGTAGTAGCCTTCAAAAGGGAATTGGATAAATAATTGAAGAAGAAAAAATTGCAGGGATATGGGGGAAACAGCGGGGGAGTGGGACTAACTGGATTGTTCCTCGAAAGAGCCGGTGCAGACTCAATGGGCCAAATGGCCTCCTTCTGTGCTGTACTATTCTATGATTCTATAAGGGCAGTGGAGTGTGGGGAGATTTTCCCCATTCATGATATCAGATGGTAGAACCTCATGATGTCGCAGGAGGGGAAGTTCTGCAGAGAACATTTGTTTCAGGTGGTATCAAAACTGCATTTGTGAATCAAAGTAGTGGGCAACAAGAGGTGATTAACAGATGCTGAAAAGTATGTAGGTTTTTCATGTTATTAAGTTTGGGATTATGCAGCAATTCAGTAGAATGTAGTTTCCTTTTAATATAATCTTCATTTTTTAAATTCGTTCATGGGATGTGGGCATCGCTGGCAAGGCCAGCAGTTATTGCCCATCCCTAATTGCTCTTGAGAAGGTGGTGCCGCTGCAGTCTGTGAGGTGGAGGTACTCTCACAGTGCTGTTAGGTAGGTAGTTCCAGGATTTTGACACAGCGATGATGAAGGAACGGCGATATATTTCCAAGTTAGGATGGTGTGTGACTTGGAGGGGAGCTTGGAGATGATGGTGTTCCCGTATGCCAGCTGCCCTTGTCCTTCTAGGTGGTAGAAGTCGTGGGTTTAGGAGGTTATTCCAAATTGTGCACATTGTACTCGAGTAACATCTTCTAATTTTTCTACTAGTGTAGTATGCATATTTTATATAGTATTCTCACACTATTGGTTATTAACAAAGGTTGACCACTGTAACTTGAACCTATCAATGAATGCTATGGTCTAGTAAAATTAAAAATATCATGATATAAAGATACTAAAGAGATTTTTTTTTAAATGTGGAATAGGACATGTATTGACCTTAACATAAAAATAAAATGAAGTCTGTAAAACATGTTTTTATATTTCACTGGTTTGTAAAAATTACTTGAGCGGTCCCACTCTAGTTCTTAGTGAACATGGGCTCCATGGAGAAAAGTGCTTTTTATTCAACATAAATTGACAATGTCACTCGAGAGACGGATGTCGGAAATAGAAAAATGTACATTGGTGCATTAGGATTGCTCTCCTGATGTTGAGATAGAACAGAGGTACCTTTACTCTGCATTTAACTCTGCTACACTTGACCTGATAACGTTTGATGCTAACGTTGGGTGACCAATAAGGGACAGGGTTTTGTTTCCCATCTAACATCCTTGACCTTGACAAATACATTTAAGGACAAGACTATTGAATTATATTTAATTAAATACTCATGCCAGGTTATGATGATAATGTTAATCTGTTTTCTAGAGCTTTGAAGTGCAGGTTGGAGAGTGTTGAATTTTTTAAATTATAATTCCTTTCTTTATAGTTTAGATCTTCAAAAAATGAAAATAGGCATTCTTCTCTTTCAGTTATTTAATTATTATGAACTGTTCCTGTACACATTCCCACTCAATATAATTAATGGAAAAAAAAATAGCATGGTAAATATACATTTCAATTAAAATAAATGAGCACCTGTGCTCAAGTTCTGTCTGTTGACTTATTATTAAAATTTTATATTAATGTTTAAAGCTACTTGTACATGAAAATTTGTTATCATTTCAGCTGTCATATAAATAGGTGTGTGTACACAGAATTCTTCAAGGAATTTTCCTGTTAATACGGGCCCCAATAAATCTTTTGTTTTAATTACAAAATAAATAAATCCTACTTGCAGGCCTTCTGTTTAGTCCCTTAAATAACAAATTGTAGTTTTTCTTTTTGATTCTTCCTGGGAGGTAGTTTGTAAAAATAATTTAGATGATATCCTGTCGTATTGCTCATGGATAAATGCAGAGGTATTAGTAGAGAGGAATGATGCACCTTGTGTGTTTCTCTCATGAAAGTGAGTCCCTTCGAAGTTGTAGTGTGTTTGTAACAAAATAAAGCATTTTTGCCGATGTTGGATTATTTTTTGATTCTTTCTTGCTGGTCACAACACACTACTAACTTTCTGCAAGCTGCAGAGAATATACATTATGACCTGGTATGCCAAAGGCACTGATATAAGTTGTTTGCTGCCATTGTCCTTTGGTGGGGGACACAGCCCCATAGATCATTCAAAGTGTCTGGAACAGCTCGGTGTATTTCCCAGGGAGGGGTCAAGCTAATCTCTTCAATTACAAAAATGCTGTGAATAGCTGATCAAAGAGAAACACAGTTTTCAATTACTTTTGTTCTGTGATATTTTAAAATAAATTTAGAACTGTATCTTGCACAGTGTTGCATAAAGCCTCAGCCAATCTGAGAGAGTCAGGGGTATGAGGCTAATCAGAGGAAAGAGCCATATAAGAAGTAAGCAGCTGTGTTTCAAGAGTTGATTTCATCTTGAGGGTTAGCCCAAGGGAAGCGTCTGTTGTTTTCCATATTCTGGATAATGGTGAAGTTTGTCATTAATGTAAAAACTCTTTTTAATTTCAATATTAATATGTACTATTTGTACTGAGTACTGTTCATTTACTTGTTAAATGTTCAATAAGTTTTAAATGTGGTTTAAAGCCTGAGCATGGTCTGATAGCACACATATTCTTCTGCCTCCTGAAAATGAGATTATCGTGTGATACCATGTGATATATTCCCACAAGCCAGAGGATAACAACATTCCCTGTTCGACTCCTACCTTTCAGTATATTTTCTTAAATATTGATAAGTAAAGGAAGACACTGGTTCGTAGGGGTTGCGGCATCCACTTATAAGAATGGCCAGTGACAGTGAATGCAAGGGAATATCTAGTATAAAAATCCAAAAATATAACAATGCTGCTGAGCCCTGATATCTCTTACCTGTTTGAAGTTAGTAGGGAGTCTTGAAATCTAACCATTAGAGAAACAGTTCAGTGAAATTATAGAATAGAAGATTACTCCAATCACCATCCTATTTAGCATCCGTGTATTGAACTTTGAAGACCATGGGCAGGATTTTCCCTGCGAAGGCGGGATGGCGGCGGGAGAGCTGGTTGGCAGGTTCCGGTCCTGCTCCTGTCTGTAGCCACTCTCTGAAAATGATTTTCCGTAGATTGGCCTTGTTAAGCCGGCCGTGCGGGGTTTCCGGCCAATTAATAGGAAGCGGGTCTGATGACGCCATTTGATGATGCACCATCAGTCGGTTTCCTTAAAGGGACCATGACCACATTGATTTTGACAGTTGTGCTCTCAGTGTTCTACAGCATTGAGGTGCTGCAAACACTGACAAGCACTGCACAAAGGTGCACGGCTGCACCCAGGCTCTCCCATGACTCCCTCCATATGCTTATGGAGGGAGTCACAGCAAGCAGGGAGGTTCTCTTCCCTTCCCATGGGCGGAAGAGACCTCCCCAGGAGACCAACGCAGCCTGGTTGCACATTGCACAGGAGGGCAAAAGCAGGGAAGTCGTCAGGAGTCCCTGGCTGTAGTGGCGCAAGCCTTTCAATGATCTCAATAAATCACGAAACGTTACTGCAAAGCTACACTCAACCTCATCCTGCTGTGCCACTCATCACATACCCATCACTCTGCCTTCCCTACCCTACTCCTGCACATCCTTACACCAACTTACCTTGCACCTCCACCCATCCTTCTATATCTACATTACCACTTCCCCATCTCACTAGCCACCCCTCACACTCACCCTCATCCTAGTCCAATCATACCAACTAACAACACACATGAGTAGGCACTTGGATGTCTTATGCAATGTTCATGTAAATTTTCTGTTAATGTGTTGTCAAACATTGAAATCTTATTTTTAGCACTTTGCCTTATTGTACAGATCTGTGTTCACCTTTGGAAGTGTCTTTGTGAGTTGCAGTGAATGGTTAGACATAACGGTATCCCCGCAATGGTGATGAGTGTGAAAGGAACGGCTTGGTCATTGTAGGAATGTGTTATGGTGCTGGTGTGGGGTGGTGTTAACCTGGCGCATCATGTGGCAGCCAGGGTGTACAGCGTCAAGTGAAGTAAATCTGGCCATGGTGAGGCCATCGCTGGCCTCCCGGACAGCAATGTGGTTGGGTGCTGATGCCCTGTGTCCTGTGTAGCATCAGGTGATTGCGCAGAAGGTAGGTGTTGTTGTTGGTATGCCTGGTGATGTTGGTGTTGGGGCTGATCGTGGACGGATTCAGAGGACCAAGGTGAGATTTTTTCAAGGGCACCGATGTTGGAATAGATGGCAGCTGAAGTTGAGAAGTCAGAAGCGATCTGTCAATGGTGAGAGAGCTTGCTCCAAGGAGGTGACAGTGCATATAGAGTTAACACCACACACTTACAGCCTCCAGACAGATCAAATGTGTCATCCAAATCCTGAAATCAGACAGCTCTGACATTTGAAGGTGAACAGATGAGAGTTCAGCTTTTATACTGCAGTTGCAGCTGTGAACTATGCGCTCGCTGCTACTCCCGACATACTTACCTGACGTGACCTCCGAACATCGTGAAACCCGTTTAAAATGTGGGAAAATAGGAAAAGGCTGTCCAAATAGCAATTAACAAGCACTTAACAAAGAGTTAAGTGTCTTAAATCCCTCACTCGCCGCTTGGTGTCGGGTCTGTTCTGAGATCGCAGACCCGACACTCTTGAAACTCACATGGAGGCGGGATCATGGCGAGTTGACAACCTGCCGTCAATCATTTTAAATTTAACAACTGACCCACCTCCAAACCCGCCCTCTGAGCACCAGCAAAATCGCGGCCCATGGTTCCGAATTTCCTCATTTTTTAACACACTGGTGGTGCAATTGCAGCAGTGGACCAGATGTAGGGTTGCAAATTGTGGCGCAACCTGTTTCTGCTAGGTTTCCATCCCATCTTTGAGCAGCTCTCCTGGTGTCCTGGTCAACAGTTATCCTTCAACACCACTAAAACAGATTACCTGGCCTGGTCATTTATCTCATTTCCGTTTGTGAGACCTTCCTATGTAATATTTGGCTGGCACATGTTGCTACATTACAACAGTGATTACACTTCAAAAGTATTTAATTGGCTGTGAGGTGCTTGGGATGTCCTGAGGATGTGAAAGGTGCAATATAAATGCAAGTTCTTTCTTCCTCACATGGAGACTCAGCAATCGCTCTACTTCTCGATTTCCCCAAGGAGGGTTTGGAGATTGGTCTCACTGAAATTGTGAGCTCTTCTTCTGTTCATCCTTGCATAGCATTTGTCCCTTCTTTAGCTGTCTGTGTTAGATCCTCCAGTGGAAGATGTATCCAAAAAGCAAAACAAAATCACAGATGAACCATCCAATGCAGCTGCCTGAGAGTTAACCCAAATGTTTTCCTTCTTACTTGCTGCTCTCCCAGCCCACTACTGCAAATTTCAGTCAGATTTTGCATTTTAAAGCAAAACCCGGGTGTACATTGGCCCCTCAAAGGTGTAATTACTGACTCCCTCCCCAAACCAGGAAATTCGATGCCAGTGTATTATTCTGCTGCTAACGTGTAGGTGTTTGTCTCTGACAAATTATCTCAACCACTTTGGACCTAAAAAGGATAGAACAGAGTACTTTCTAAATGGTGAAAAGCTAAAAACAGTGGAGGTCCAAAGAGACTTGGGGGTCCAGGTACACAGATCATTAAAATGTCATGAACAGGTACAGAAAATAATCACAAAGGCTAATGGAATGCTGGCCTTTATATTTAGAGGACTAGAATACAAGGGGGTAGAAGTCACGCTTCAGCTACACAAAGCCCTGGTTAGACCACACCTGGCATACTGTGAGCAGTTCTGGGCACCACAACTTAGGAAGGATATATTGGCCTTGGAGGGAATGCAGCGTAGGTTTGCCAGAATGATACCTGGACTCCAAGGGTTAAATTACGAGGAGAGATTACACAAACTAGGGTTGTAGTCCCTGGAATTTAGAAGGTTAAGGGGTGATTTGATATTAAGGGGAACAGATAGGGTAGATAGAGAGAAACTATTTCTGCTGGTTGGTGAGCCTAGGACTAGAGGGCATAGTCTAAAAATTAGAGCCAGACCTTTCAGTAGTGAAATTAGCAAACACTTCTACACACAAAGGCTGGTAGAGGTTTGGAACTCTCTTCCGCAAATGGCAATTGATGCTAGATCAATTGTTATTTTAAAATCTGAAATTGATAGATTTTTGTTAACCAAAGGTATTAAGGGATATGGGCCAAAGGTGGGTATATGGAGTTAGGTCACAGATCAGCCATGATCTCATTGAATGGCGGAACAGGCTCGAGGGGCTCAATGGCCTCCTCCTGTTCCTATGTTCCTATATTCATATGGAGTTACAAAGTCTAATTGATGTTAATTAAATGAGGGCCTAAATTACTATTCAGGCTGGAGATCAGGACCTGAGCTTTGTTTGTGGGACAATTAATTAAAAGCCTGTTGTGGCTTTACCATTTTGTGTTCTTGGAGAACATTTTTTGTACATTGCAAATGATTGCCTTTACTTCTCTATACTTAAAAAAAAGTGTGACAGGACATTTCCATTAGACAGTGTGTGATGTACAGAAAGTGTCTGCATCCCTGCAAAGTTTTCATGATATTTTAGATAGATTTAATAGTTGAATTTATTGCTATGTACATAAAATGAAGATATTTTTCAGTGTTAAACAGTAGAACATAAGAACATAAGAAATAGGAGCTGGATTAGGCCATTTGGCCCTTCGAGCCTGCTCCGCCATTCAATAAAATTGTGACTGATCTTCTACCTCAACTCCACCTTCCCACACTATCCCCATATCCCTTAATTCCCTTCATTCCCAAAAATTTATCAAGCTCTGTCTTGAATATACTCATCGTCTGAGCATCCACAGCTCTCTGGGGTAGAGAATTCCAAAGTTTCACAACCCTTTGAGTGAAGAAATTTCTCCTCATCTCAGTCCTAAATGGCTGACCCCTTATTCTGAGACTGTGACCCCGTGTTCTAGATTCCCCAGCCAGGGGAAGCATTTTCCCAACATTAACCCTGTCAAGCCCCTTAAGAATTTTTTATGTTTCAATTAGATCACCTCTCATTCTTATAAATTCTAAGGAATATAGGCCTAGTCTACTCAATCTCTCCTCATAAGGCAATCCCCTCATCCCAGGAACCAGCCTAATGAACCTTCACTGCACTCCCTCTAGAGCAAGTATGTCTTTCTTTAGGTAAGGAGACCAGAACTGTACACAGTACTCCAGATGTGGCCTCACCAATGCCCTGTATAATTGTAGTAAGACTTCTTGGGGGAAAAATTGGGTATCGCCTATTTTGGGGCACTAATATCGGCCGGGCGCAACATTTAGCGCCCGCCGCTAATTATCGCCTCTGACTGCAAAATTCGCCTCTATCGCCCCTGGAGGTGATTTGCACGCTAAATCAGGTGCTACACACCTCTCTTAAGGCGCTAACGTCGGGGAGCAAGGCGCTACATCAGAACGCTACTGAAGCTCAGGCGATGTCAGTTACCATGGAAGCCAGACAGACTGGCATCGTCCAGTTCTTAAAGGGGTGGGGCCATCTTGCTGTCCAGCCACACCCTGCTCATTGCAGCCTTGAATCTCGGCCTGGAGAGACCTCTTAAGCAATTGTGTTGGAAGCACTAATGGATAGGCCCAGGGAAAGAGCTCGGTGCTTAGGAACCTCAAAAGTGGTGCTGAGGGCTAAAACTCCTTAGGACAATGTTAAATCTCTCCAGACATCTCTCTCCCTCTGAACCTGCGTGTACTGAAAATTTTGCTGACAAGAAAAGGCAGGAAGTGCCTGCCTTTAAATAGCGCTCCCCCAGCCCCTTCCCAACCTGAAAACGTTCCCCTCTACCTGTCGTTCCTAGCGGCAGGCGCTAAGGCAGGGGGTGCGACTCAATATCCGGTCCGGGGTGTTGAACGCTCAACTGACGTCACGATCTGCGGGCACAGGAGATCGTGGCGGTAGTGTTTAGCGCCCCGCAAAATGACTGGTTATTTTCGCGAGCGGCGCTAAAATCGCCACACTCAAGCGCTAAGTTCCTAAGTCCTGGAGGCACTAACGGGAGGTGCAAACCAACCGAATTTTTCCCCCCTTTACTCTTATAAGAACATAAGAAATAGGAGCAGGGGTAGGCCAGTCGGCCCCTCGAGCCTGCTCCACCATTCAATAAGATCATGGCTGATCTTCTACCTCAACTCCATTTTCCTGCACTATCCCCATATCCCTGAATGTCCTTAATATCCAAAAACCTATCGATCTCTGTCTTGAATATACTCAATGACTCAGCATCCACAACCCTCTTAGGTAGAGAATTCCAAAGATTCACAACCCTTTGAGTGAAGAAATTTCTCCTCATCTTAGTCCTAAATGGCCGACCCCTTATTCTGAGACTGTGACCCCTGGTTCTAGACTCCCCAGCCAGGGGAAACAAAATCCCTGCATCTACCCTGTCAAGCCCTGTAAGAATTTTGTATGTTTCAATGAGATCACCTCTCATTCTTCTAAACTCTAGAGAATATAGGCCTAGTCTATTCAATCTCTCCTCTTAGGACAATCCCCCCATCCCAGGAATCAGTCTGGTGAACCTTCGTTGCACTCCCTCTATGGCAAGTATATCCTTCCTTAGGTAAGGAGACCGAAACTGTACACAATACTCCAGGTGTGATCTCACCAGGGCCTTATATAATTGCAGTAAGACGTCTTTAATCTTATACTGAAATCCTCTTGTAATAAAGACCAACATACCATTTGCTTTCCTAATTGCTTGCTGTACCTGCGTGTTAACTTTCAGTGATTTGTGTACAAGGACACCGAGGTCCCTCTGAACACCAACATTTCCCAATCGCTCACCATTTAAAAAATACACTGCTTTTCTAATTTTCCTACCAAACTGGATAACTTCACATTTCTCCACATTATATTCCATTTTCCATGTTCTTGCCCACTCACTTAGCTTGTCTATATCCCCTTGAAGCCTCCTTGCATCCTCCTCACAACTTACATTCCCACCCAGCTTTGTATGATCAGCAAACTTGGATATATTACATTTGGTCCCCTCATCCAAATCATTGATATAGATTGTGAATAGCTGAGGCCCAAGCACTGATCCTTGCGGTACCCCACTAGTTACAGCCTGCCAACCCGAAAATGACCCATTTATTCCTACTCTCTGTTTTCTGTCTGTTAACCAATCCTCAATCCATGCTAATATATTATCACTATGCAACCACGGCTCAATAATGGCTATTAAATCAAACCCATTTATCTCTATCTGCGCTATTAATTCATCTATTTTGTTGCGAATGCTTCATGCATTCAGGTATAGTACCTTTAGCTTTAACTTTTTTCTATTTTTCCCTAATGTCACTTTAGTCATTAAAGCCCTATCACCTTTATAAATCTTTCTGTCCCTTCCTGTCCCACTCTGCTTATCTTTACCCAGATCACTACTCTGCTCTACAGCCTTGACATTTCTCTTACTGCTTTTGAATTTACCCTTTCCTGAATCCTCCCACCCCCCACTTCATTCGTTTACAACCCTATCTACCACCCTAGTTATTCAATTCGCCAGGACACTGGTTCCAGCCCAGTTTAAGTGGAGCCCATCCCCACGGAACAGCTCCTTTTTTCCCCAGTACTAGTGCCAGTGCCCCATGAATTGAAACCCCTGCCTCCCACACCACTCTTTGAGCCACGCATTTAACCTTCTAATCTGTTTGTCCCTATGCCAATTTGCACGTGGCTCAGGTAACAATCCAGAGATTAAGTACCTGTGAGGTTCTGCGTTTTAATTTCGACCCTAGCTCCTCAAACTCTCTCAGCAGAACCTCATTCCTAGTTCTACTATATTGTTGGTTCCTACATGCACCACGACAACTGGATCCTCCCACTCCAAGTTTTTCTCCAGCCGCGAGGAGACATCCTTTACCCTGGCCCTTTGTAACAAAAGCTAACACACCATTTGCTTTCCTAATTGCTTACTGTACCTGCATGTTAACTTTCTGTGATTCATGTACAAGGACACTCGGGTCCCTCTGGGTGCAAACATTTCCCAGTCTCTCACCATTCAAAAAATATTCTGCTTTTTTGTTTTTCCTACCATAGAAACATAGAAACACAGAAGATAGGAGCAGGAGTAGGCCATTCGGCCCCTCGAGCCTATTCCGCCATTTAATGAGATCATGGCTGATCATCCAAATTCAGTACCCTGTCCCTGCTTTCTCCCCATATCCCTTGATCCCTTTAGCCTTAAGAAATATATCTAACTCCTTCTTGAATATATTTAATGAATTGGCCTCAACTGCCTTCTGTGGTAGAGAATTCCACAGGATCACCACTCTCTGGGTGAAGAAATTCCTCCTCATCTCAGTCCTAAATGGCTTACCCCTTATCCTTAGACTGTGACCCCTGGTTCTGGACTCCCCCGCCATCGGGAACATCCTTCCTGCATCTAGTCTGTCTAGTCCTGTTAGAATTTTATAAGTTTCAATGAGATCCCCTCTCATTCTTCTAAACTCTAGCGAATACAAGCCCAATCGACCCAATCTCTCTTCATACGTCATTCCTGCCATCCCAGGTATCAGTCTGGTAAATCTTCGCTGCACTCCCTCCATGGCAAGAACATCCTTCCTCAGATAAGGATAACTTCACACTTCCCCACATTGTATTCCATTTGCCATGTTCTTGCCCACTCAGTCAACGTGTCTATGTATCTCTGCAGCCTCTTTGCGTCCTCCTCACAGCTTACTTTCCCACCTAACTTTGTATCATCAGCAAAGTTGGATGCGTTACACTCAGTCCCTTCATCTAAGTCATTAATATAGATTGTAAATAGCTGAGGCCCATGCACTGATCCTTGTGGTACCCCGCTAGTTACAGCCTGCCAACATGAAAAAGTCCTGTTTATTCCTACTTTCTGTTTTCTGTCCATTAACCAATCCTCAATACATGCTAATATATTACCCCCAATACCATGAGTCCTAATTTTGTGTAGTAACCTCTTGTGTGGCACATTGTCGAATGCTTTTTGAAAATCCAAATACACTACATCCACTGGCACCCCCATATCCATCCTACTAGTTACATCTTCATTTCTCCCCATCTCCTATAAAGAGGATTAATGTATCTTCGCACGAACTTCATTTGTGATCGTAAAGTTTTTGGCAGCTTTAAGATCTTCCTTTACTTTCCATTTTTTATATGTTGGGGAATCTTTCCAATTTTTTTATATGAACTTTAATGGACCTCAGTACTGAAATCTATTTTTCAGAAATGAGGTTACCTAAAGAAATATCTGTTGCAATATATTTAGTTCCACATATTCTGCTTATGGAACTGTCACATTTCAGGGTTTTTGATCATTTCTTTCTTCACAGAAAGGATTTAGTTTTGGTGTATTTTAAAACAAAGTGAATTCACATAAGTTTTAAAAGAAAGCCACAGGTTGTAGGCATTGAATATTTGTATTCATACCAGACTGGCTGATTCGTGGAATTCACAATGAATGCAATGAGGGCCACTTGTTCATCACAGGTGTATTAGCTAGGGTGGCCCCCATGCATTTTGAAAACAGCAGGAAATGTTCTCCTTAAACTCACACCCGAAGTGGGTAGGAGAGGTAGCAGCTCTTTATAGACAGGCCTACAGGTGAATCGCTACCACAGAGGAAGTCAATATCATAACCCATGAAAGGGACACATGGACAATCAGGTTTTTAATAAGAGACTGCAGGTATATGCCTGAGGCCCAGTGCTCAAAGTTTTAAAAGAAGCAGTTTTAGCAGTTAGAAGCACTTTGAAAGAAAGGTAATCCCAAAAACAAGTATGTACGTCCACAAAAGAGACAAGATATGTGGTTTATTATATTGTTTTCGAAGAGAGGAATGAAACTGATTTAATTATTTGCTTTGACTGTTACTCTTTATTTTCATTTGCTATCTCTAAAATAAAGCAGCTTAGCCATTTGTATTTGGCTTTATCTTACCAAGTGTTTCTCAGGTCACCTTTGAAAAGATTAGAGCATGTAGGGCACGTGTGAAAGACACAGTATCCAGTTTAGATCACAAGGGAGTCGTATTGTGATACCCTTGAGTTATGCTCTCCTATAATTGGATATTAGGCATTATGGGCACACCCCTAAAATATAAAACGGTCAGACCACTTACAGGAGTGACCGGAACCACTGTACCTCAGAGAATATTTAAGACAGGCCCTAAACTTGTAACAGAAATCAATCTTTAAAAACATTGGGGGAAAAATTCAGTTGGTTGCGCCTCCCGTTAGCGCCTTAAGAGGGCACTAATGGGGCGCAAAGCATCTAGCGCCCAGGCGCAGCGAAGTTTGCGCCGCTCGCGAAATTAACTAGATATTTTGCGGCGGCACTAAACACTACCGCCACGATCTCCTGCGCCGGCAGATCGTGACGTCAGTCGAGTGCACAACGCCCCGGTATCGCCTCGGAACGGATATTGAGTGGCACCCCCTGCCTTACCGCCTGATGCAAGCAACGACAGGTTGAGGGGAGCGTTCTGCAGTCATGAAGGGAAAGGGGGAGCGCTATTTAAAGCTGACCGCTTTCTGCCTTTTATTGTTGGTGCCATTTTTGAACTACGCATTCTGAGAGAGAGAGGGAGAGACTTCTGGAGAGATTCAACGCTGTGTGAAGGAGTTTTGGGTACTGAGCAGCACTTTGCAGGTTCATTTTGATTTGCCATTCCTTGTATCGATTTAGAAGAGACTGTGGGGGCTGCACTCTGAGCTCTTTGCCTGGTACTCTCCATTGTTCTTTCCAGCAGATTTGATGTGCAGGTCTCTCCAGGCAGAGATTCAAGGCTGCAATGAGCAGGATGTGGATGGAAAGCAAGATTAACCATCCCCTTTAAGAACTGGCCCGTGCCATTGTGTGTGTGTTCCATTGCTGACTGACATTACATGAGCTTCGCCAGCGCTCTGAGGTAGCGCCTCGCTCCTCGGCCTTTGCACCTTAAGACAGGTGTGAAGCGCCTGATTTAGCGCTCCAATCACCTCCAGGGGCGATAAAAGTCAAGTTTGCAGTCGGTGGCGATAATTAGCCCCAGGCGCTAATCTTTGCGCCCGGCCGATAATTGCGCCCCAAATGGGGCGATACTGAATTTCTCCCCCATTAGCTCTTAACCACTGCTTGGTCATTGTAAGGCAAGCTCTTCAATTTCTTCCCACCCTTTTGTTTTGTTACCAAAGTACAGATCATCAAAAGAAGATGGAAGCAGAAGCAACATTACTGATTCTCCTAACAATGACCTTGCAAATTGTTCTCAGGTATTTTAAGAATACAATATAAACTACTGCACTGGATTTTCATCCAGATACTAATTGAAGTCCCTTTATATATCTCATATTGGTTGCAACATAAATTGTTTTATTTCCTGGTTCACTGCTATTGCAGCTGGTTTGATATTATTTTACCTTCCTATTTCCCAGCAGGATTAGGAAATGTTACAGCTGATTTAACAACACAAGAAAGCATGAAATGAGAAAAGGGCATTTGGTTTCTTCCACAGACCATGTGCAATTGTTTTTTTCACGATAGCCCAATTATATAATCTCGAGAGAGAAAGTTCTGCAGGGCTTTTCCTTTTACCTCCACCTCCTCCCTCACCCCACCTCGCTCCAAGCGAAACTCCAGAATATGTGACTAACCTTTTAGTCTACATTAATTATCTGCACCCACTAGGTTAGGAACCTTTGTATTCCAGAGTTTTTCACAACCTCTATCTGTATTTATCCTTATTACATTTGTCCAACTCTCTTTATAAAAAAATGTTGATCACAGTATTAACTGCATTCATTGGCAATCTGTACTGTATACATATCCACTACTCTGTGACAAAAAGATTTTCAAGCATTTTTGAGACTTGTTAATTTTGTATTTGTGCTCTGTGCTCACAATTCAGTAAATTATATATATTATGGGGTAGAAATTAGGTCGCAAATATTTGGGGCGCAAATATCGTCCGGACGCAAATATTAGCGCCTGGCGCTAATTATCGGCACTGACAGGAAACTTCACTTTTACCGCCCCGGGAGGTGAGTGGAGCGCTAAAGCAGGCGCTGCACACCTCTCTTAAGGCGCAAAGGCCAAGGAGTGAGGCGCTAACTCAGCGCACGAGCGCAGCGCAGCTGCTGCCAGTTAGCGAGGGAACACAGACACACTGGCGCCGGACACTTCTTAAAGCGGGGGGGGCCACTTGCTCCCCAGCCACACCCTGCTCATTGCAGCCTTGAATCTCAGCCTGGAGAGACCTGTAATCCATTTTGCTGCCAAGCATGGAGAGGGTGAGAGAACGCGCTCATCGCTTCACCGAGCGGGCCTTGGATGCTCTGGTTGATGCAGTGGAGCGCAGACGATGTATGCTGTTCCCTGAGAGTGGCAGGAGGCCTTTGCCACGCGAGTTCAGAAGAGTGTGGAGGGAGGTGGCTCAGAGCGTCTCCTCCAGGAGCATGGTGCCCAGGACCCATACTCAATGCCGCAAAAAGTTCAACGACCTCACTCGGGTCGTCAGGGTGAGTGGCTTTTTCTCAATACCTCTCCATCCCTCCATCTCAACCTCACTCTATGGCCAGAGGGTCTTAAAACCCCAATGCACAACACTCATCCAACACCTATGGCCCTTTCATCAAACACACACGCACATTCCACACTTTGCATACAGTAAGGGCTATTCACCTATGGGAGGCACATCAGGCAAGACCATGGCTGTATATTGTAAGGGCTATTCACCTATGAGAGGCACATCAGGCAAGACCATGGCTGTATATTTACTCAGATGCTGTCCTTTTTCTTGCAGGCTAAGCTGGCTCATAATAGGAGACAGCAGCCACGGACAGGTGGAGGGCGGCTTCAGCTGCAACCCCTCAGCGATCTGGAGGAGCGCGTCCACAGGATTGTGGCAAGCCGGGTGATCGGTCCCGTCGCCACTGGAGACGCTGACCCCGTTGTGGACAGCAATGGTAAGGTTTTTGTAACCTTTTTGTCCTCTGTCCTTCCACTTGTCCCTCACAATACCAGCCTTTGACACTTTCAATCCAACTTGCTAACTCGCTGCACTTATTCCTCCCTTACTGCCACCCTGTCCTCACGCTAAAGCCACTCTTGTACCTCCCTGCTTTCAGATGGTGATTCACCAGCTGAGGAGACGGGCCCTGAAGCTGCCACTGGGAGTGATGCTGCAGCTGAGGAGGAAGAGGAAGCCAGAGCATCAGTGCCACCCTCTCCCGAGGAAGCCCATGCCCACACTGGGAACACGCCTTCCCCGGAGGGGAGCAGGGGGGAAGGGGCTGATGATGGTGAAGCTCCAGGACCCAGCGGGCTGCAGCAACGCCATGGGGGGGTAGGGAAGAACGGGGGCCTTCTCCCCAGAGGGAGAGTATGCCAGACACTCCTACTGCAATGGACGCAGAGGAGGAGCGGCTGATTGCAGAAATGAACACCCAGGCAGTGGGCATGCACACTGAGCTCATGGGTGCAGTGGGAAGGGTGCCCGATTGCATTGAGTCACTGGCAAGGAGTGTGGAGCACTTCGCTGTAGCACAGGCGGATGCCACACTAACGCTTAGTGCTGCAATTCAGTCACTGGCTGCCGTGATCCCACCTCTGACTGCTCTCATACAGACTCAGATGGAGGCTACGCGAGCACAGACTGCTGCCAACCTCGATGGTTCGTGCACATGTCCCCGGGGCTGTCACCGCGCCGCAGCAGGCCAGCAATCTGTTCTCCGGCAGATTGCTCCGGATGCTGAAGTGCTGCCCCGTGGGAGTGCCAGCGTGTCGGGCGAGCAGGGAGTTGCTGGCCTCTCTCACGATGACAGCATTCCTGCTGCCAACACTGTCACTTCTCCACTGCATTTGCCACCGCCTGTAGGACAGACTGCTGCCACCCATGCAGAGTTGGTGCAGTCTGCAGCCGGGCCCTCCAGGCCCAGAAGTGGTCGAGGCCATCCTTCAGGGGCATCTGCAGTGTCAGGGTCTGACGAGCAGCAGCCTTCCACCAGCCTTGCTGCAGCCACTGAGGTCCCATTACGGAGGAGCAGTAGGGTTAGAAGGGGGGAAGTGCGCAAGGGAAGGAGATCACCCTCGAAGGGCAAAAAAGTAGGAGGTGTGCCAAAATGCTGGTCATTTTTTTATTAAAGGCCGAGGTTCATGGTCCAACTTTTGTTTAGTGTTTTGGACATTATCTCCAGGTTGTGAGAACCAGTTATGTTATTGACTGTTTTTTTGTGTTTATTTCTATGAGTTTGTCATGAGGAATTGACACACACAGAGTTTGTAAAATAAATAAGTTTCTGTATTCAAAATATACATGGCTGGTGGTTGGAATTATTGGTGCCTTGGCCGGCTTAGGGGTTGCGTGCTGGGTTGATTAGTGTTTGTAGCAATGGCAGGGGCCCTAGAAGCGGCTTGCTATTAGTCGTTGACGGACGGCCCTTGCAGTTTGACCATTGGGGGCCGCCCTCCTGCCTTGGTGCTGCTGATGATCATCATCCTCGTCCTCTTCCTCCTCTTCCTCCTCCTCCTCTGGTGGTGCTACAAGGCCTGGTGGCATTGGCTGGGTCCTGAGGATTGCCATGTTGTGCAACATGCAGCACACGACTAAGAAGTTCGAAACTTGCTCAGGCGAGTACTGCAGGGCTCCTCCGGAATGGTCCAGACAGCGGAAACGTTGTTTCAGCATGCCGATTGTGCGCTCAATAATGTTCCTGGTTGCTTGATGGCTTTCATTGTACCGCAGCTCAGCAGGGGTGTTTGGCGTACGGAGCGGTGTCATCAGCCAGGTACTCAATGCGTACCCCTTGTCCCCCAGAAGCCAACCAACTGGCTGATGCGGTGCCTCGAAAACTTCTGCCACAGTAGTCTGGCGCAGGATGAAAGCATCGTGGGCATTGACAGCGAGTATCACCTGTCTGTGGTCACAGACCAACTGCACATTCAAGGAATGGAACCCCTTTCTGTTCCTGAATTCCTCTGCATTCTCTCGCGGAGCACGCAAAGCCACATGCGTGCAGTCAATGGCGCCCTGCACCATGGGGAAGCCCGCTACCCGCGCAAAGCCCAGAGCACGGTCACGCTGCTTGTCTGGGGTCATAGGGAAAGAGATGAAGTCTCGTCTCCTTCTGAAGAGGGCATTGGTGACCTGCCGGATGCAGCGATGCACCGCAAACTGGGAGATATTGGCGAGGTCCCCAACAGCAGCTTGGAATGAGCCAGTGGCGTAGAAGTTCAAAGCCACTGTGACCTTCACTGCCACCGACAGAGACGTCCTGGACCTCAGCTGAGGCTGCAGATCTGGCTGCAGCAGGTGGCAGAGCTCAGTGACCACCTCCTTGCTGAATCGCAGCCTTCGCAAACACAGCTCCTCGGACATATGGATGTAGGAGAGCTGTTCACGATATACCCTGGGAGGGTAAGCTCTCCTGTACATGCGCCTGATGGCCCTCCTCCGTCTGGCCATCATTGCCACTCTCTGTCTGCGTCTCTGTATCCTCCGATTCAGCTGGAGCAGGACGACGCCCCCAATCATTGCAGCCCCCATATTCTCTTTGCCAGAAAAGTAATGAGGTACAGCAACTAAAGTAGCAACAAAGTTAGGATGAATAGGCAAAACTACCTCACAAAGCGTTGAGTCAATGTAGAAGTCTCTCTCTCTCTCTCTCCGAATCTCTCTCTCTCTCTCAGAACGAGTGGTGCATAAATGTCGACCACAGAAAAAGACAGGAAGAGGCCCCCTTTAAATAGCGCCCCCCCCAGCCCCACACCGATTGATAACGTTCCAGTCTTCCGGTCGTTGGAAGCGCCAGGCGGTAAGGCAGGGGGCGCCACTCAATTTCCGCTCCGGGGCGCCCCAAGGGCGTTGCACCACGGAATGACGTCACAATCTGCGCGCGCAGGTGGTCGCAGCGGTAAGTTTTAGCGCCGCCGCACAATCTCAAGTTAAGTTCTCGAGCGGCGCAAACAGCGCTGCGCCCGGGCGTTAGCGCCTTAACGCCCCATTAGCGCCCTTTTAAGGCGCTAACGGGAGGCGCAACCAACTGAATTTTTACCCCTATCTGTTTTATCATGCCTCTTAGAATTTTAAAGACCTGGAACATGCCCCCTCTTGATTATTTTTCTCAAGTGAAAACAAGTCCTTCATAATACAGAGTTCTTCGCTCTAGAATCACCATCGGAGTTGTTTTTCTCCGTACTTTGTCTTCTTCAAATTTTCTCTAACATACTAATAATGTCCTTTGTAGTTAGAATACTAAATTACACACAATGGGCTCAATTTTCATCCATCCCCCCACCCCCACCCCCCAACGGGCAGGAAAGGATCAGGCGAGGGGTTAAAATCCTAAAAAATCAAGATCCGCTGCGTTTCCAGCTGCCGTAATATTCATGGCGGTGATTCAGGCCCTGGACAATGCTCCCGCTAAAAGCAAGCTTAAGATTAAAAAGTAGCGGCCTGATGATGTCATCGGCGTTACAACGTAAAATTTTACATCCACGTGGGGGAATCCCACGCTGTCTGCTGCCTGGCAGCAGCAACACAGCGGGAGGAGCCAAAGGCCAGAAGAAGCTCAGGTGAGTTTTATAACTTTGCCTTTCTTTGAATTTCTTGTGGGCCACGAGGTGCAGGAGTGCTCCCCCTCAGGCCCCTCAAGGAGCTCTTGGGCCTCCCTTGCCCCAGCATTCCCATGATCTTCGGGAATTCCCAACACCAGCCTGCCCCGATTGATTACTGAAAAAAAACACTGCCTCCCCCTCCCCTTCCCACGTGATTTGAGGGAATCCCCTCCAGCCACTGACTGCTGGGGTCCGTTCCCATGGGTCCTTGGCAGCAATCAATATTACATTCCCACCCTCCAGGCCAGGTAGTCAATCTGGCCAGGTGTCAGGCGAGACTCTGCAAATATTTATTTAAATGAGGCCCTGCCATTAAGGGCCTCCACGTCCCCAACCGTGCCAGGTTTATCGCCCGTTACCAGGCTCCCATGCACCCTTCCCAACGCCCCCCCCCCCTTTAAAAATCAAGGCCAATATTCCAATTATGGTCTTGCCATTGATTACTGCAAGGTTAGAATAGTTTAAGTCAACTTGTAATAAAATGCCCTTGAAATGTATCAAATCTCATTGGCCCAGAAATTCGCCTCTCCGGCTTGCCGCGGGGGTAAGGATCGCGCGCGCACTTACCTACCGCGCCTGCCGTTCTGCTTCTGGCCCACGGGGACTTCGGCTCCTGGGCCTGCTCCAACTGCCGGCGCGCAGTGCTTGCGTGTCCCAGGGGCGCAGTTAGTGCGATGCGTCCCCTGGGATCCCGTGGGCCATGGAGAGCCAATGGCAGCAGACCATCTTTCATTCATAGATGACCTGTCAAATCTATGAATTGAAATCGGCCCCAAAACAACAGCTAAACTTCAAATAAATTTTAAAAAAAACCATCACATTTTTAAAATAACTATAAGTTAAATAAATTAACTACTTTAAACAAAAATTTAAATTTTTGAAAAAATTAAAATACTTTTTAACAGTGCTAAAAATAAACTTACCTTTCTTTAAAGTATCTAAAAAAGATAAACCTGTTGAAATTTTTTAAATTATAATTAATTAACCACTTACCTTGTTGAAAACAGGTCCTGCGCCTCCTTTTAAAAAGCGCAGGTTCTTCAATACTTACCCTCCCGGAGAAACCTGAAAAAAAACCTAAGTTTGCTGCGTGCGCGCAGCCTCTACCGCGCACGCGGTTCACCTCTGAACCGCTCCCTTCACGAGACTGAAAGTTCCGGTTTCCCTGCGCATGCGCAGTGCATGCAGGAAACCGGCACTTCAGGAGGCCTTTCAGGTGAGTACACAGTGCGTACTCACCCGGCAAGTGCCGAATTTTTGGCCCATTATCCTTGTTAATATAGCTTTACATTGACTATACTCTCTGCAAATGGCTAGTAATCAGACCCAAATGGTTTTACTGATCCAACCTTGCTGAAGGATGTCCAAAATAGTACCTCTTTATCTTGTACTCAGCTCAGATTTCCTGATTTGATTTGTGTTAAAAAAAACTATTCACCATTTCCTTGTGAACCTGCATAACTAGTCTAAATCCTGTGAATGCCGCTAGTCTCCATTATACACATACGACTTTATAGCCTAGTTTGTCAACAGAAAATGTTATATTTCAATAAGTATCATTCTCCAGATCCTTTATGAAGGGTAATAGGGTCTAGTTAGGGTGAGAAGAAATTTAAATTATTTGTAATGTAACTTTAGAAATTAATATTTTAGAAAGGGTGCAGAGGAGATTTACCAGAATGGTACCAGGGATGAGGGAATTCAGTTATGTGGAGAGACCAGAGAAGCTGGGATTATTCTCCTTAGAGCAAAGAAGGTTAAGGGGAGATTTAATGGAGATGTTCAAAATTCTGAGGGGTTTTGATAGAGTAGATAGGGAGAAACTATTTCCACATGGCAGGAGGATTGGTAACCAGAAAACACAGATTCAAGATAATTGGCAAAAAAGCTGGGGGTGGGGGGAGATGAGGAGAAATCTTTTTATTCAGCGAATTGTTGTGATCTGGAATGCATTGCCTGAAAGCATGGTGGAAGCAACTTCCAAAAGGGGAATGGATATATACTTAAAAGGGAAAAAATTGCAGGGCTATGGGGAAAGAATAGTGGGACTAATTGGTAGCCGGCACTGACTCGATAGGCCGAATGGCCTCTTTATGTGCTGTATGATTCCATGATTCTATAACTGTTTCTTGTCTTCCTTTGATGTCAATTTGACGCCATATCAATGATCTTTCCAGGCAGGGGAAAATGAGGAACTTTATGAAAAGAAAAAAATAAGGCTTAAGTGACAGATGGGTTAGTACAATGTTTTTACTGCACTGGGTCCTGGGTTTGAATCCAATCCATACAAATGGGAGGATACTCCCCTTTCTCTGGCAATCATAAGGATACTATATGAACTTAATTTGGACAATATCAACACAGCTCCTCTTGAATATGGGCACAAAGTACAAATTTTCCTTCAATTTGTCACTAATTAGGGCAGTTTAGGCAAGTAGAAAATGTTACACTGGTGCAGCAAAGTGCTCTTCTGAGGTTGGGCAAGGTACATTTTTGGGCAGAATAACAAGAGTTTACTTTGTAATACAAACCGTAAATACTGGAAATCTGAAATGCACAGCAGGTCTATCAGCACCTGAAACAGAAAAGGTAGGAATCTATCCTCTTTTCAGACTCGAATATGCTGGTCTATTTCCAGAATTTACTGTTTTTTATTTCAGATTTCCAGGATTTGTAGTTTTTCTTATCTTGAGAGATGGTTTAATTTCTGGTGTGCATTGTACCTGACTGAGAGGCGTCTGATGCTGACCTTGGGTGACAAAAATGAAAAATATGTTTCCCCAGCACTGACAATCAAACTCTTCCTTGGCGACCCATTTTCAATATTTTTTTGAAAATCAAAAGTCATGTTTAAAGTAGGTCATATGTTTTTAAAAAAAATTATATGTTGTTTTGTATTCAAACCCTGTAATGTTTCCATTCACGTATACTCACTAAGGGTGCAAATTATCTAACTTTGGCCCAGTAATAAATGGTGACATTGCTGAAATATATCATTAAACAACTGAGTTGTCAACAGCTTACTGGATTATGGCATTTATCTCTTTTGAAAATGTTCCAGCAGTAACACTGTGTTTAGAACATAGGAATTAAATTGATTTTGTCACTGTTTTGGAACTGACTCAAACTAGAATTGTAAGCCAAAAAGTTAATGGGTAATGTTGAATTATTGTCTGCAAATCTAAAGCTTGGATTAGTGATTGCCACTGGTTGGGAATGTTGCTCTGTAAACACTTTTATATGAGCAAGGAAATTTGATGCTACAGCAGTACCATTTGTTCAGTCACATTATTTAATTACCAATTTTACTTCAAAGTGTTAATTAGTCATTAATGCTTGTTTGGTCTGTTTGTACAGGATATAAGCACATACCATTATATAATGTAACAGCATATAATTATAACCTTGATAGCCTAAACATAATTGCTATGTGGGCTAGTTTTTAAACTTTAAAATCTACTTGAAACTTAAACCTAATAGGATAAATACTGGCGTAAGACCTGACCAGACATTCTCACACTGAAGTGCTAGGAGCCAGTATTTCATTACATATTTTCTAAAGCAAGAGGGAGCATGTATTTATCAAATTTTGTTTGATAACGCTCCTGTGAAGCGCCTTGGGACGTTTCACTACATTAAAGATGCTATATAAATACAGGTGGTTGTTGTTGTTATATAAATAAAGATATACTTCTGTAATAGCTTTCACAGAACTTTATTTTGAAGTTTCCTTCAGATATCATTGTTTTAGCCCCAAATAAACACTTGATATTGAAGAAGTTGTGACCCTACCCCTTTTCTGAACTTTTTTTGGGACAGCCTTAAGCTATTTTCACAATATTATGTGAGAATGTAGGCTTGACACTTTGCCTAACAGTTTGCCTATGTACAAATAAAGGTTTATGTCTTGGGTTTTTATATGTGATTCCTAATTTGGTTCTTAAGTCATCTTACATAAACTGACTTGATTAAAAAAGACATCAATAACAAAGTAAAACACTGATTTAATATAATTTAACTCTTCACTCAACTCAAAGATATCAAAGACCAATAAAACTCAATTCCATTGCTTCTGCACAAGCAAGGATACTATAATTGCCAATGTAACCATCACTAACAAAATAACTTGGTTTTGGAGCTACAATAACACAGCATTAGCTAGGCTTAACACAATCATAGTATAACTCAATTCAAAATGAAAGCATTACAAAATTAGCTGGTCTCAGCTTAACATGACATAACAATAACATCATTTCAATTGTTTATTTGAAAAGAAAAGAAAGACTTGGGGCTAACACAATGGTATAATACCTCTTTAACTTGGATAATGTTAGTATAAATATATATACAATCTCTGTGATCTAATAACAGTTTAACTGCTACATAAAAACAGTTCAGTCTTCCTTTGACAGGTGTTGGTTCCACCACTTGGGATGTCTTCAGTGAGTCATCTGTAGTCTTCTTTCCTAACTTTCAGCTGACACCGACCACATACTTATACTGTCATAAGTTAGGAGAAGTATGGTATATTACTGAGTTGATTATTACATTATAAACTATTACAACTATTGGACTACTCTTTGAACTATACTTGAACACATTCTAGCACTCTACAAAACACTCTGCAAACTCTTAAAATTCTAAAACACACTACTGTTCTATCTACAGATTCCTGAATTCTAGAGCAAAACCCTCTCATTTAAATATTGCGGCTTATCA
Organism: Squalus acanthias; assembly: GCA_030390025.1. Lineage (NCBI taxonomy): Eukaryota > Metazoa > Chordata > Chondrichthyes > Squaliformes > Squalidae > Squalus > Squalus acanthias. The sequence goes on from JASTWF010001010.1 coordinate 130,893, forward strand.
AGATAAACCATTCCTTTGAGAAATCTGACAATCGATCACTCCTCATTAGGGCTGGGATTTCCAATAAAACTATATAAATACAACCGGGTTTTGTTCTGTCCAAATAAGTTTATCTTTGCAAGGTTCTTTACATCTGCATTTACTTGAAAACGACCACTTTGTATGTTAAAAGAATATTCTACAAGACTTTAAATCCCAATGTTATCACTGAAAGGTGACAAAATGCTTGATTGAAGCTCATAAATACCAACATACTGTACTTAACATGAAGAGTGAGATTTTTAAGAAAAATTAAACTGTCCAAATACTCTGAAGGTACCATATTGTAAAGGCAACTAAAATCTGTAGATTTGTTTGACACCAAGAGTGGTATCGACTTAAACATCACAGACGTATGCACCTGTGCTCTGGCAATTAACGATACAGGATCTGTAATAGCCAGGAGATAACCTATCATCTATTATATATTAAATTTGGTATGTGGGCACATGTTTTCTCAAAAGCTATCATGTAAAGTTAAATCCCTTTATAGTACCTATAATACCAGTTATGGCCGTAGATGATGCTGTGATAAGAATTTTCAATGTCAAGGTTGTCCTACCTTACCTGTCACAGCCTAGGATACATCTTCTTCTCTTCTTAGGCAGTCCCTCGGAACCAAGGATGACTTGCTTCCACACTAAAAATGAGTTCTCAGGTGACTGATGAGTCCAATGCCAGACCTATGTCTCTGTCACAGGTGGGGCAGACGGTGGTTGAAGGGGCGGGTGGGTGAGGTGCTTGGGTTGATGTGCGCTCCTTCCGCTGTTTGCGCTTGGCTTCCGCTTGCTCCCGGCAAAGAGACTCGAGGTGTTCGGCGCCTTCCCGGATGCTTCTCCTCCACTTTGAGCGGTCTTGGGCCAGGGATTCCCAGGTGTCGGAGGGGTTGTTGCACTTTTTCAAGGAGGCTTTGAGGGTGTCCTTGAAGTGTTTCCTCTGCCCACCTGAGGCTCTCCTGCTGTGTCGGAGCTCCGAGTAGAGTGCTTGTTTTGGGAGTCTCGTATCGAGAATGCGGACGATGTGGCCTGTCCATCGGAGCTGATCGAGCGTGGTCAAAGCTTCAATGCTATGGATGTTGGCCTGAGCGAGAACACTGATGTTGGTGCGCCTATCCTGCCAATGGATTTGCAGGATCTTGCGGAGGCAGCATTAGTGGTACCTCTCCAGTGCTTTGAGGTGCCTCCTGTACATGGTCCATGTCTCTGAAGCGTACAGGAGGGCGGGTATCACTACTGCTCTGTAGACCATGAGCTTGGTGCTGGGTTTGAGGTCCTGGTCTTCAAACACTCTTTTCCTCAGGCGACCGAAGGCTGCACTGGCACACTGAAGGCGGTGTTGGACTTCATCATCGACGTCTGCCCTTGTTGACAGTAGGCTCCCGAGGTATGTATAAACAGTTGGTGCGACTAACAATTGCCGATTGGACTCACTAATATATTAAAATGCCCTGATTCAACTCACTAAATAAATAGAGTAAAAATTGCCCATTGGTCTAGTAAAAATAATTCATTGGACTTACTAAATAAATATAACAATTGCCAATTGGACATTAACTATATAGTAAAAGTCACTATTTGGACTTCCTAAATACAGTAAAAATCGCTCATTGATCTGACTAAATAAATATAGTAAAAATCACCTGCTAAATTCACTAAATAAATATAGTGCAAATTGCCCATTGAACTCACTAAATACAGCAAAAATAGTTTGTTGGACTTACTAAATAAATATAGTCAAATTGCATTTAGGACTAGTAAAATCATTTGTTGGACTCACAAATATAGTAAGGATTACCGATTAGACGTATTAAATAAATATAGTAAAAATCACCCATTGGAATCACCAAAAAAATTTAAAAATTTCTGGAATCATACCTGATGCAAAGGAAGATGGTTATGGTTATCAAAGGCAAGTCATCACAGCCCCAGGACATCACTACAGAAGTTCCTCAGGGAAATGTCCTCAGCTCAACCTCTTCAGCTGCTTCATCAATGACCTTCCCTTCATCTTAAGGTCAGGAATGACATTAGTGAACTTGCTTTTTGTTTCCCGATTTAAAAAAAAAACTGAATTCAAATTCTCAAACTGCCTATAGTGGGATTTGAACTCATGTTCTACTGGATTATTAACCCAGTAACATAACCATTACACAACCATATCCATTTAATTAATAGCCTTTCATCTGGAACTTTACCAAAAGCCTTTTGAAAATGAAGGGACATCATTTCATAGGGCTTCCCACAGTCTACTTGGATTGTCACTTCCTCAAAGTAGTCAAGGAGTTTGGTCAGGTAGGATATTCCCATTCTAACAGAAAGCAAAGAGTTGGGATAAATGGTTCATTCTCAGACTGGCAATCAGTAACTAGTGGTGTTCCACAGGGGTCAGTGCTGGGTCCCCAACTCTTTACAATCTATATTAACGATTTGGAGGAAGGGACCAAGTGTAACATATCAAAATTTGCAGATGATACAAAGATGGGAGGGAAAGTAGTGAGTGAGGAGGACATAAAAAACCTGCAAGGGGACATAGACAGGCTAAGTAAGTGGGCAGAGATTTGGCAGATGGAATACAACACTGGAAAGTGTGAGGTGATGCACTTTGGCAGGAAAAATCCTAGAGCAATTTATTATCTTAATGGCAAGAAACTGGAGAGTACTGAAGTGCAAAGGGATCTGGGGGTCCTGGTGCACGAAACTCAAAAGGTTAGTATGCAGGTGCAGCAAGTGATTAAGAAGGCAAATGGAATGTTGGCTTTCATTGCTAGGGGGATAGAATATAAAAATAGGGAGGTATTGCTTCAGTTGTACAAGGTATTGGTGAGACCGCACCTGGAATACTGCATACAGTTTTGGTGTCCTTACTTAAGGAAAGACATCCTTGCTCTCGAGGCAGTGCAAAAAAGGTTCACTCGGTTAATCCCGGGGATGAGGGGGTGGTCATATGAGGAGAGGTTGGGTAGATTGGGACTCTACTCATTGGAGTTCAGAAGAATGAGAGGCGATCTTATTGAAACATATAAGATTGTGAAGGGGTTGGATCGGGTGGATGCGGGGAGGATGTTCCCGATGACGGGTGAGACTAGAACTAGGGGACATAGTCTTAGAATAAGGGGCTGCTCTTTCAAAACTGAGATGAGGAGGAACTACTTCACTCAGAGGGTGGTAGGTCCATGGAATATGCTGCCACAAAAAGCTGTAGAAGCTACATCATTAAATAAATTTAAAACAGAAATAGACAGTTTCCTAGAAGTAAAGGGCATTAAGGGTTACGGGGAGCGGGCAGGAATTTGGACACGAGTCTAGGTTCGGATCGGTCATGGCCCTGTGGGTAGTGGAGCGGGCCCAGGGACCGTGTAGCCTGATTCTGCTCCTATTTCGTGTGTGCAATTCTGTTAGATGCAGGAGATGGTTCTGTGATAGTAGATAGTAGATTGGCGGTTAGGATCAGATCAGCCATGATCTTATTGAATGGCGGAGCAGGCTCGAGGGGCCGATTGGCCTACTCCTGCTCCTATTTCTTATGTTCTTATGTTCTTATGTTGACTGCTGCTAACTAAGTTATTGTCCTACAGATGATCCTTAAGTTTACTCCTGATAATTGATTCCATTATTTTACATGGAATCTAAGTAAGACTAATTGCCTGTGTCTATTTTGTCACCTTTTTAAAATATGGGAACCACATTAGCCTATTTCCAATCCACTGGTACCTCTCCAGTGTCTATTGACTCCCACACAATGATTGTCGGTGCCTCAGAAATCTCCTTCCTAGTCTCTCTAAGCACTCTGGGATAAAAACCATCTATCCCTGGAGGTTTATTGGTTTTGAGCCCATTTAGACTATTTAGGACTTCCATCTCATTTATGGTGAAGCCATTATTTATAGTTGTTAGGGGAGGGCATGTTGCTCATGTCTTCCCTTGTGAATACTTGGACGAAGTCGTAATTCCAAATATTAACAATGCTGTGCTCATCCTCACTTTCAAGTCTATTTGAATCTTTTATGGTTTTCACCTCTGCACTGGCTGCCCTTTTACTGTTGTGGTACTGAAAGATTTTTTTTACTGTTTCATTTAGCCTCAGCTGCTATACCGTTATCAAGAGCTTGCTTTGCCACTCTGAACACCCTTTTAACATGTTTCTGCATTTTCTTATATTCATTCCAGTGAGCCCCTTCCCCTGTCTCCCGGCATGATTTGTAAAGACCATTTTTTCCTCTTTATCTCCTTTCTAATTTATTTGTTAATTAATTTAGGGTCAGGTTTGCTTAGCCAGAGCTTGTTGGATTCGGGAATGTACTTATCCTATCATGCAGCAAATCTGAGTCACCACAATGACAGTAGATCGTAAGATACAAACTAGGGTGAAACTTGCACTGGAAAACTCAATGAAAACAAAATTTTATATTTTTGGACTGAAACACATTTTGAGGCTCTCTTAACAGCACACATGGTAACAAGCAAACATATTTGATATCTATCTCCTATTGAACCTCATCCCTCCAGTATATAAACTCTCCCATTGAACCCCAATCCCTGCGGTATGTATATTTGTGTTACAGCCTTGGATCACAATTTCATCCATCTTTTATTTTATGGATCCTTAGTTACAAATTGCAGTGTTTACCAACAAAGTGTTTTGCCACCATACTGGTTATTAAAAAAAAATTACAAAGGCTAAAATGTACAGCGGACTCCAGAGTAATCTGTCGTGAAGAATCCCCGAGGACACCGAACTGTTTGCAGTTTCAAACTGAACCATAAACTGATGTGAGCTGGTGACAAAGACCTGGGCTTCGAACGATCAGAGCAGCAACAAAATAAACCGAACTAAATATGTTTGTGACAAGCAGCTTGATCCCAATCTCAGCCCTGAAGCCAGCTGTCCCATGCTATGCATTCTCTGTGCGCATAACATTCCAGGTGCCTGATGTAATGGACTCTTCACACTGCAGGCACCTCAGTATCACTTCACAAGCGGGAGAGGGTGGGATTAACACAATTACCTAAATATATATATTCATAAAACGAGGAGTTAAAACTTTAGAATTAAAAAAAACGCAACTTCGTACACCAACCACAAACAAACTGTCCCCACCACCCCCAGAAATGGGTAAGAGTGAAAACGAAAGTGTCAACCAGTGTGTGGGGAACTGAAAATAGTGCGGCGGAAGGGTCCTGGGTTGGGTTTGGGAGGCGGAAGTGCGCGCGCTGCTGCGAGTGAGTGAGGTGGTCGGGCGGCGCGGAGAGAGACAAGAGCCGGGGGTGTGGAGGAGCCCGGTCACCGGGTGAGAGCCCAGCGGGGGGAGCCAGGCCAGTGCAGACCAGACCAGCGGCCTACCCGCCCGAGCACACAGCCTTCGGGACCATGTGAAGAAGGTATTTGACAGCGGAGGCCACCCTCCCTCCCCTCCGTCATGTCCCCCTTCCCTTGCCCCCCCCCCCCCCGTCATGTCCCCCTGCCCCCCCCGTCATGTCCCCCTGCCCCCCCCCCACCGCCATGTCCCCCTGCCCCCCCCCCACCGCCATGTCCCCCTGCCCCCCCACCGCCATGTCCCCCTGCCCCCCCCACCGCCATGTCCCCCTGCCCCCCCACCGCCATGTCCCCCTGCCCCCCCCCACCGCCATGTCCCCCTGCCCCCCCCC
>JASTWF010001011.1:0-136246 GCA_030390025.1 Squalus acanthias
CACTGCACACTCGCCTCCTTCATCCCTCAGTGACCTAGCCCGACCCTGACTCTCCACTGCACACTCGCCTCCTTCATCCCTCAGTGACCTAGCCCGACCCTGACTCTCCACTGCACACTCGCCTCCTTCATCCCTCAGTGACCTAGCCCGACCCTGACTCTCCACTGCACACTCGCCTCCTTCATCCCTCAGTGACCTAGCCCGACCCTGACTCTCCACTGCACACTCGCCTCCTTCATCCCTCAGTGACCTAGCCCGACCCTGACTCTCCACTGCACACTCGCCTCCTTCATCCCTCAGTGACCTAGCCCGACCCTGACTCTCCACTGCACACTCGCCTCCTTCATCCCTCAGTGACCTAGCCCGACCCTGACTCTCCACTGCACACTCGCCTCCTTCATCCCTCAGTGACCTAGCCCGACCCTGACTCTCCACTGCACACTCGCCTCCTTCATCCCTCAGTGACCTAGCCCGACCCTGACTCTCCACTGCACACTCGCCTCCTTCATCCCTCAGTGACCTAGCCCGACCCTGACTCTCCACTGCACACTCGCCTCCTTCATCCCTCAGTGACCTAGCCCGACCCTGACTCTCCACTGCACACTCGCCTCCTTCATCCCTCAGTGACCTAGCCCGACCCTGACTCTCCACTGCACACTCGCCTCCTTCATCCCTCAGTGACCTAGCCCGACCCTGACTCTCCACTGCACACTCGCCTCCTTCATCCCTCAGTGACCTAGCCCGACCCTGACTCTCCACTGCACACTCGCCTCCTTCATCCCTCAGTGACCTAGCCCGACCCTGACTCTCCACTGCACACTCGCCTCCTTCATCCCTCAGTGACCTAGCCCGACCCTGACTCTCCACTGCACACTCGCCTCCTTCATCCCTCAGTGACCTAGCCCGACCCTGACTCTCCACTGCACACTCGCCTCCTTCATCCCTCAGTGACCTAGCCCGACCCTGACTCTCCACTGCACACTCGCCTCCTTCATCCCTCAGTGACCTAGCCCGACCCTGACTCTCCACTGCACACTCGCCTCCTTCATCCCTCAGTGACCGAGCCCGACCCTGACTCTCCACTGCACACTCGCCTCCTTCATCCCTCAGTGACCTAGCCCGACCCTGACTCTCCACTGCACACTCGCCTCCTTCATCCCTCAGTGACCTAGCCCGACCCTGACTCTCCACTGCACACTCGCCTCCTTCATCCCTCAGTGACCTAGCCCGACCCTGACTCTCCACTGCACACTCGCCTCCTTCATCCCTCAGTGACCTAGCCCGACCCTGACTCTCCACTGCACACTCGCCTCCTTCATCCCTCAGTGACCTAGCCCGACCCTGACTCTCCACTGCACACTCGCCTCCTTCATCCCTCAGTGACCTAGCCCGACCCTGACTCTCCACTGCACACTCGCCTCCTTCATCCCTCAGTGACCTAGCCCGACCCTGACTCTCCACTGCACACTCGCCTCCTTCATCCCTCAGTGACCTAGCCCGACCCTGACTCTCCACTGCACACTCGCCTCCTTCATCCCTCAGTGACCTAGCCCGACCCTGACTCTCCACTGCACACTCGCCTCCTTCATCCCTCAGTGACCTAGCCCGACCCTGACTCTCCACTGCACACTCGCCTCCTTCATCCCTCAGTGACCTAGCCCGACCCTGACTCTCCACTGCACACTCGCCTCCTTCATCCCTCAGTGACCTAGCCCGACCCTGACTCTCCACTGCACACTCGCCTCCTTCATCCCTCAGTGACCTAGCCCGACCCTGACTCTCCACTGCACACTCGCCTCCTTCATCCCTCAGTGACCTAGCCCGACCCTGACTCTCCACTGCACACTCGCCTCCTTCATCCCTCAGTGACCTAGCCCGACCCTGACTCTCCACTGCACACTCGCCTCCTTCATCCCTCAGTGACCTAGCCCGACCCTGACTCTCCACTGCACACTCGCCTCCTTCATCCCTCAGTGACCTAGCCCGACCCTGACTCTCCACTGCACACTCGCCTCCTTCATCCCTCAGTGACCTAGCCCGACCCTGACTCTCCACTGCACACTCGCCTCCTTCATCCCTCAGTGACCTAGCCCGACCCTGACTCTCCACTGCACACTCGCCTCCTTCATCCCTCAGTGACCTAGCCCGACCCTGACTCTCCACTGCACACTCGCCTCCTTCATCCCTCAGTGACCTAGCCCGACCCTGACTCTCCACTGCACACTCGCCTCCTTCATCCCTCAGTGACCTAGCCCGACCCTGACTCTCCACTGCACACTCGCCTCCTTCATCCCTCAGTGACCTAGCCCGACCCTGACTCTCCACTGCACACTCGCCTCCTTCATCCCTCAGTGACCTAGCCCGACCCTGACTCTCCACTGCACACTCGCCTCCTTCATCCCTCAGTGACCTAGCCCGACCCTGACTCTCCACTGCACACTCGCCTCCTTCATCCCTCAGTGACCTAGCCCGACCCTGACTCTCCACTGCACACTCGCCTCCTTCATCCCTCAGTGACCTAGCCCGACCCTGACTCTCCACTGCACACTCGCCTCCTTCATCCCTCAGTGACCTAGCCCGACCCTGACTCTCCACTGCACACTCGCCTCCTTCATCCCTCAGTGACCTAGCCCGACCCTGACTCTCCACTGCACACTCGCCTCCTTCATCCCTCAGTGACCTAGCCCGACCCTGACTCTCCACTGCACACTCGCCTCCTTCATCCCTCAGTGACCTAGCCCGACCCTGACTCTCCACTGCACACTCGCCTCCTTCATCCCTCAGTGACCGAGCCCGACCCTGACTCTCCACTGCACACTCGCCTCCTTCATCCCTCAGTGACCTAGCCCGACCCTGACTCTCCACTGCACACTCGCCTCCTTCATCCCTCAGTGACCGAGCCCGACCCTGACTCTCCACTGCACACTCGCCTCCTTCATCCCTCAGTGACCTAGCCCGACCCTGACTCTCCACTGCACACTCGCCTCCTTCATCCCTCAGTGACCTAGCCCGACCCTGACTCTCCACTGCACACTCGCCTCCTTCATCCCTCAGTGACCTAGCCCGACCCTGACTCTCCACTGCACACTCGCCTCCTTCATCCCTCAGTGACCTAGCCCGACCCTGACTCTCCACTGCACACTCGCCTCCTTCATCCCTCAGTGACCGAGCCCGACCCTGACTCTCCACTGCACACTCGCCTCCTTCATCCCTCAGTGACCTAGCCCGACCCTGACTCTCCACTGCACACTCGCCTCCTTCATCCCTCAGTGACCTAGCCCGACCCTGACTCTCCACTGCACACTCGCCTCCTTCATCCCTCAGTGACCTAGCCCGACCCTGACTCTCCACTGCACACTCGCCTCCTTCATCCCTCAGTGACCTAGCCCGACCCTGACTCTCCACTGCACACTCGCCTCCTTCATCCCTCAGTGACCGAGCCCGACCCTGACTCTCCACTGCACACTCGCCTCCTTCATCCCTCAGTGACCTAGCCCGACCCTGACTCTCCACTGCACACTCGCCTCCTTCATCCCTCAGTGACCTAGCCCGACCCTGACTCTCCACTGCACACTCGCCTCCTTCATCCCTCAGTGACCTAGCCCGACCCTGACTCTCCACTGCACACTCGCCTCCTTCATCCCTCAGTGACCTAGCCCGACCCTGACTCTCCACTGCACACTCGCCTCCTTCATCCCTCAGTGACCTAGCCCGACCCTGACTCTCCACTGCACACTCGCCTCCTTCATCCCTCAGTGACCTAGCCCGACCCTGACTCTCCACTGCACACTCGCCTCCTTCATCCCTCAGTGACCTAGCCCGACCCTGACTCTCCACTGCACACTCGCCTCCTTCATCCCTCAGTGACCTAGCCCGACCCTGACTCTCCACTGCACACTCGCCTCCTTCATCCCTCAGTGACCTAGCCCGACCCTGACTCTCCACTGCACACTCGCCTCCTTCATCCCTCAGTGACCTAGCCCGACCCTGACTCTCCACTGCACACTCGCCTCCTTCATCCCTCAGTGACCTAGCCCGACCCTGACTCTCCACTGCACACTCGCCTCCTTCATCCCTCAGTGACCTAGCCCGACCCTGACTCTCCACTGCACACTCGCCTCCTTCATCCCTCAGTGACCTAGCCCGACCCTGACTCTCCACTGCACACTCGCCTCCTTCATCCCTCAGTGACCTAGCCCGACCCTGACTCTCCACTGCACACTCGCCTCCTTCATCCCTCAGTGACCTAGCCCGACCCTGACTCTCCACTGCACACTCGCCTCCTTCATCCCTCAGTGACCTAGCCCGACCCTGACTCTCCACTGCACACTCGCCTCCTTCATCCCTCAGTGACCTAGCCCGACCCTGACTCTCCACTGCACACTCGCCTCCTTCATCCCTCAGTGACCTAGCCCGACCCTGACTCTCCACTGCACACTCGCCTCCTTCATCCCTCAGTGACCTAGCCCGACCCTGACTCTCCACTGCACACTCGCCTCCTTCATCCCTCAGTGACCTAGCCCGACCCTGACTCTCCACTGCACACTCGCCTCCTTCATCCCTCAGTGACCTAGCCCGACCCTGACTCTCCACTGCACACTCGCCTCCTTCATCCCTCAGTGACCTAGCCCGACCCTGACTCTCCACTGCACACTCGCCTCCTTCATCCCTCAGTGACCTAGCCCGACCCTGACTCTCCACTGCACACTCGCCTCCTTCATCCCTCAGTGACCTAGCCCGACCCTGACTCTCCACTGCACACTCGCCTCCTTCATCCCTCAGTGACCTAGCCCGACCCTGACTCTCCACTGCACACTCGCCTCCTTCATCCCTCAGTGACCTAGCCCGACCCTGACTCTCCACTGCACACTCGCCTCCTTCATCCCTCAGTGACCTAGCCCGACCCTGACTCTCCACTGCACACTCGCCTCCTTCATCCCTCAGTGACCTAGCCCGACCCTGACTCTCCACTGCACACTCGCCTCCTTCATCCCTCAGTGACCTAGCCCGACCCTGACTCTCCACTGCACACTCGCCTCCTTCATCCCTCAGTGACCTAGCCCGACCCTGACTCTCCACTGCACACTCGCCTCCTTCATCCCTCAGTGACCTAGCCCGACCCTGACTCTCCACTGCACACTCGCCTCCTTCATCCCTCAGTGACCTAGCCCGACCCTGACTCTCCACTGCACACTCGCCTCCTTCATCCCTCAGTGACCTAGCCCGACCCTGACTCTCCACTGCACACTCGCCTCCTTCATCCCTCAGTGACCTAGCCCGACCCTGACTCTCCACTGCACACTCGCCTCCTTCATCCCTCAGTGACCTAGCCCGACCCTGACTCTCCACTGCACACTCGCCTCCTTCATCCCTCAGTGACCTAGCCCGACCCTGACTCTCCACTGCACACTCGCCTCCTTCATCCCTCAGTGACCTAGCCCGACCCTGACTCTCCACTGCACACTCGCCTCCTTCATCCCTCAGTGACCTAGCCCGACCCTGACTCTCCACTGCACACTCGCCTCCTTCATCCCTCAGTGACCTAGCCCGACCCTGACTCTCCACTGCACACTCGCCTCCTTCATCCCTCAGTGACCTAGCCCGACCCTGACTCTCCACTGCACACTCGCCTCCTTCATCCCTCAGTGACCTAGCCCGACCCTGACTCTCCACTGCACACTCGCCTCCTTCATCCCTCAGTGACCTAGCCCGACCCTGACTCTCCACTGCACACTCGCCTCCTTCATCCCTCAGTGACCTAGCCCGACCCTGACTCTCCACTGCACACTCGCCTCCTTCATCCCTCAGTGACCTAGCCCGACCCTGACTCTCCACTGCACACTCGCCTCCTTCATCCCTCAGTGACCTAGCCCGACCCTGACTCTCCACTGCACACTCGCCTCCTTCATCCCTCAGTGACCTAGCCCGACCCTGACTCTCCACTGCACACTCGCCTCCTTCATCCCTCAGTGACCTAGCCCGACCCTGACTCTCCACTGCACACTCGCCTCCTTCATCCCTCAGTGACCTAGCCCGACCCTGACTCTCCACTGCACACTCGCCTCCTTCATCCCTCAGTGACCTAGCCCGACCCTGACTCTCCACTGCACACTCGCCTCCTTCATCCCTCAGTGACCTAGCCCGACCCTGACTCTCCACTGCACACTCGCCTCCTTCATCCCTCAGTGACCTAGCCCGACCCTGACTCTCCACTGCACACTCGCCTCCTTCATCCCTCAGTGACCTAGCCCGACCCTGACTCTCCACTGCACACTCGCCTCCTTCATCCCTCAGTGACCTAGCCCGACCCTGACTCTCCACTGCACACTCGCCTCCTTCATCCCTCAGTGACCTAGCCCGACCCTGACTCTCCACTGCACACTCGCCTCCTTCATCCCTCAGTGACCTAGCCCGACCCTGACTCTCCACTGCACACTCGCCTCCTTCATCCCTCAGTGACCTAGCCCGACCCTGACTCTCCACTGCACACTCGCCTCCTTCATCCCTCAGTGACCTAGCCCGACCCTGACTCTCCACTGCACACTCGCCTCCTTCATCCCTCAGTGACCTAGCCCGACCCTGACTCTCCACTGCACACTCGCCTCCTTCATCCCTCAGTGACCTAGCCCGACCCTGACTCTCCACTGCACACTCGCCTCCTTCATCCCTCAGTGACCTAGCCCGACCCTGACTCTCCACTGCACACTCGCCTCCTTCATCCCTCAGTGACCTAGCCCGACCCTGACTCTCCACTGCACACTCGCCTCCTTCATCCCTCAGTGACCTAGCCCGACCCTGACTCTCCACTGCACACTCGCCTCCTTCATCCCTCAGTGACCTAGCCCGACCCTGACTCTCCACTGCACACTCGCCTCCTTCATCCCTCAGTGACCTAGCCCGACCCTGACTCTCCACTGCACACTCGCCTCCTTCATCCCTCAGTGACCTAGCCCGACCCTGACTCTCCACTGCACACTCGCCTCCTTCATCCCTCAGTGACCTAGCCCGACCCTGACTCTCCACTGCACACTCGCCTCCTTCATCCCTCAGTGACCTAGCCCGACCCTGACTCTCCACTGCACACTCGCCTCCTTCATCCCTCAGTGACCTAGCCCGACCCTGACTCTCCACTGCACACTCGCCTCCTTCATCCCTCAGTGACCTAGCCCGACCCTGACTCTCCACTGCACACTCGCCTCCTTCATCCCTCAGTGACCTAGCCCGACCCTGACTCTCCACTGCACACTCGCCTCCTTCATCCCTCAGTGACCTAGCCCGACCCTGACTCTCCACTGCACACTCGCCTCCTTCATCCCTCAGTGACCTAGCCCGACCCTGACTCTCCACTGCACACTCGCCTCCTTCATCCCTCAGTGACCTAGCCCGACCCTGACTCTCCACTGCACACTCGCCTCCTTCATCCCTCAGTGACCTAGCCCGACCCTGACTCTCCACTGCACACTCGCCTCCTTCATCCCTCAGTGACCTAGCCCGACCCTGACTCTCCACTGCACACTCGCCTCCTTCATCCCTCAGTGACCTAGCCCGACCCTGACTCTCCACTGCACACTCGCCTCCTTCATCCCTCAGTGACCTAGCCCGACCCTGACTCTCCACTGCACACTCGCCTCCTTCATCCCTCAGTGACCTAGCCCGACCCTGACTCTCCACTGCACACTCGCCTCCTTCATCCCTCAGTGACCTAGCCCGACCCTGACTCTCCACTGCACACTCGCCTCCTTCATCCCTCAGTGACCTAGCCCGACCCTGACTCTCCACTGCACACTCGCCTCCTTCATCCCTCAGTGACCTAGCCCGACCCTGACTCTCCACTGCACACTCGCCTCCTTCATCCCTCAGTGACCTAGCCCGACCCTGACTCTCCACTGCACACTCGCCTCCTTCATCCCTCAGTGACCTAGCCCGACCCTGACTCTCCACTGCACACTCGCCTCCTTCATCCCTCAGTGACCTAGCCCGACCCTGACTCTCCACTGCACACTCGCCTCCTTCATCCCTCAGTGACCTAGCCCGACCCTGACTCTCCACTGCACACTCGCCTCCTTCATCCCTCAGTGACCTAGCCCGACCCTGACTCTCCACTGCACACTCGCCTCCTTCATCCCTCAGTGACCTAGCCCGACCCTGACTCTCCACTGCACACTCGCCTCCTTCATCCCTCAGTGACCTAGCCCGACCCTGACTCTCCACTGCACACTCGCCTCCTTCATCCCTCAGTGACCTAGCCCGACCCTGACTCTCCACTGCACACTCGCCTCCTTCATCCCTCAGTGACCTAGCCCGACCCTGACTCTCCACTGCACACTCGCCTCCTTCATCCCTCAGTGACCTAGCCCGACCCTGACTCTCCACTGCACACTCGCCTCCTTCATCCCTCAGTGACCTAGCCCGACCCTGACTCTCCACTGCACACTCGCCTCCTTCATCCCTCAGTGACCTAGCCCGACCCTGACTCTCCACTGCACACTCGCCTCCTTCATCCCTCAGTGACCTAGCCCGACCCTGACTCTCCACTGCACACTCGCCTCCTTCATCCCTCAGTGACCTAGCCCGACCCTGACTCTCCACTGCACACTCGCCTCCTTCATCCCTCAGTGACCTAGCCCGACCCTGACTCTCCACTGCACACTCGCCTCCTTCATCCCTCAGTGACCTAGCCCGACCCTGACTCTCCACTGCACACTCGCCTCCTTCATCCCTCAGTGACCTAGCCCGACCCTGACTCTCCACTGCACACTCGCCTCCTTCATCCCTCAGTGACCTAGCCCGACCCTGACTCTCCACTGCACACTCGCCTCCTTCATCCCTCAGTGACCTAGCCCGACCCTGACTCTCCACTGCACACTCGCCTCCTTCATCCCTCAGTGACCTAGCCCGACCCTGACTCTCCACTGCACACTCGCCTCCTTCATCCCTCAGTGACCTAGCCCGACCCTGACTCTCCACTGCACACTCGCCTCCTTCATCCCTCAGTGACCTAGCCCGACCCTGACTCTCCACTGCACACTCGCCTCCTTCATCCCTCAGTGACCTAGCCCGACCCTGACTCTCCACTGCACACTCGCCTCCTTCATCCCTCAGTGACCTAGCCCGACCCTGACTCTCCACTGCACACTCGCCTCCTTCATCCCTCAGTGACCTAGCCCGACCCTGACTCTCCACTGCACACTCGCCTCCTTCATCCCTCAGTGACCTAGCCCGACCCTGACTCTCCACTGCACACTCGCCTCCTTCATCCCTCAGTGACCTAGCCCGACCCTGACTCTCCACTGCACACTCGCCTCCTTCATCCCTCAGTGACCTAGCCCGACCCTGACTCTCCACTGCACACTCGCCTCCTTCATCCCTCAGTGACCTAGCCCGACCCTGACTCTCCACTGCACACTCGCCTCCTTCATCCCTCAGTGACCTAGCCCGACCCTGACTCTCCACTGCACACTCGCCTCCTTCATCCCTCAGTGACCTAGCCCGACCCTGACTCTCCACTGCACACTCGCCTCCTTCATCCCTCAGTGACCTAGCCCGACCCTGACTCTCCACTGCACACTCGCCTCCTTCATCCCTCAGTGACCTAGCCCGACCCTGACTCTCCACTGCACACTCGCCTCCTTCATCCCTCAGTGACCTAGCCCGACCCTGACTCTCCACTGCACACTCGCCTCCTTCATCCCTCAGTGACCTAGCCCGACCCTGACTCTCCACTGCACACTCGCCTCCTTCATCCCTCAGTGACCTAGCCCGACCCTGACTCTCCACTGCACACTCGCCTCCTTCATCCCTCAGTGACCTAGCCCGACCCTGACTCTCCACTGCACACTCGCCTCCTTCATCCCTCAGTGACCTAGCCCGACCCTGACTCTCCACTGCACACTCGCCTCCTTCATCCCTCAGTGACCTAGCCCGACCCTGACTCTCCACTGCACACTCGCCTCCTTCATCCCTCAGTGACCTAGCCCGACCCTGACTCTCCACTGCACACTCGCCTCCTTCATCCCTCAGTGACCTAGCCCGACCCTGACTCTCCACTGCACACTCGCCTCCTTCATCCCTCAGTGACCTAGCCCGACCCTGACTCTCCACTGCACACTCGCCTCCTTCATCCCTCAGTGACCTAGCCCGACCCTGACTCTCCACTGCACACTCGCCTCCTTCATCCCTCAGTGACCTAGCCCGACCCTGACTCTCCACTGCACACTCGCCTCCTTCATCCCTCAGTGACCTAGCCCGACCCTGACTCTCCACTGCACACTCGCCTCCTTCATCCCTCAGTGACCTAGCCCGACCCTGACTCTCCACTGCACACTCGCCTCCTTCATCCCTCAGTGACCTAGCCCGACCCTGACTCTCCACTGCACACTCGCCTCCTTCATCCCTCAGTGACCTAGCCCGACCCTGACTCTCCACTGCACACTCGCCTCCTTCATCCCTCAGTGACCTAGCCCGACCCTGACTCTCCACTGCACACTCGCCTCCTTCATCCCTCAGTGACCTAGCCCGACCCTGACTCTCCACTGCACACTCGCCTCCTTCATCCCTCAGTGACCTAGCCCGACCCTGACTCTCCACTGCACACTCGCCTCCTTCATCCCTCAGTGACCTAGCCCGACCCTGACTCTCCACTGCACACTCGCCTCCTTCATCCCTCAGTGACCTAGCCCGACCCTGACTCTCCACTGCACACTCGCCTCCTTCATCCCTCAGTGACCTAGCCCGACCCTGACTCTCCACTGCACACTCGCCTCCTTCATCCCTCAGTGACCTAGCCCGACCCTGACTCTCCACTGCACACTCGCCTCCTTCATCCCTCAGTGACCTAGCCCGACCCTGACTCTCCACTGCACACTCGCCTCCTTCATCCCTCAGTGACCTAGCCCGACCCTGACTCTCCACTGCACACTCGCCTCCTTCATCCCTCAGTGACCTAGCCCGACCCTGACTCTCCACTGCACACTCGCCTCCTTCATCCCTCAGTGACCTAGCCCGACCCTGACTCTCCACTGCACACTCGCCTCCTTCATCCCTCAGTGACCTAGCCCGACCCTGACTCTCCACTGCACACTCGCCTCCTTCATCCCTCAGTGACCTAGCCCGACCCTGACTCTCCACTGCACACTCGCCTCCTTCATCCCTCAGTGACCTAGCCCGACCCTGACTCTCCACTGCACACTCGCCTCCTTCATCCCTCAGTGACCTAGCCCGACCCTGACTCTCCACTGCACACTCGCCTCCTTCATCCCTCAGTGACCTAGCCCGACCCTGACTCTCCACTGCACACTCGCCTCCTTCATCCCTCAGTGACCTAGCCCGACCCTGACTCTCCACTGCACACTCGCCTCCTTCATCCCTCAGTGACCTAGCCCGACCCTGACTCTCCACTGCACACTCGCCTCCTTCATCCCTCAGTGACCTAGCCCGACCCTGACTCTCCACTGCACACTCGCCTCCTTCATCCCTCAGTGACCTAGCCCGACCCTGACTCTCCACTGCACACTCGCCTCCTTCATCCCTCAGTGACCTAGCCCGACCCTGACTCTCCACTGCACACTCGCCTCCTTCATCCCTCAGTGACCTAGCCCGACCCTGACTCTCCACTGCACACTCGCCTCCTTCATCCCTCAGTGACCTAGCCCGACCCTGACTCTCCACTGCACACTCGCCTCCTTCATCCCTCAGTGACCTAGCCCGACCCTGACTCTCCACTGCACACTCGCCTCCTTCATCCCTCAGTGACCTAGCCCGACCCTGACTCTCCACTGCACACTCGCCTCCTTCATCCCTCAGTGACCTAGCCCGACCCTGACTCTCCACTGCACACTCGCCTCCTTCATCCCTCAGTGACCTAGCCCGACCCTGACTCTCCACTGCACACTCGCCTCCTTCATCCCTCAGTGACCTAGCCCGACCCTGACTCTCCACTGCACACTCGCCTCCTTCATCCCTCAGTGACCTAGCCCGACCCTGACTCTCCACTGCACACTCGCCTCCTTCATCCCTCAGTGACCTAGCCCGACCCTGACTCTCCACTGCACACTCGCCTCCTTCATCCCTCAGTGACCTAGCCCGACCCTGACTCTCCACTGCACACTCGCCTCCTTCATCCCTCAGTGACCTAGCCCGACCCTGACTCTCCACTGCACACTCGCCTCCTTCATCCCTCAGTGACCTAGCCCGACCCTGACTCTCCACTGCACACTCGCCTCCTTCATCCCTCAGTGACCTAGCCCGACCCTGACTCTCCACTGCACACTCGCCTCCTTCATCCCTCAGTGACCTAGCCCGACCCTGACTCTCCACTGCACACTCGCCTCCTTCATCCCTCAGTGACCTAGCCCGACCCTGACTCTCCACTGCACACTCGCCTCCTTCATCCCTCAGTGACCTAGCCCGACCCTGACTCTCCACTGCACACTCGCCTCCTTCATCCCTCAGTGACCTAGCCCGACCCTGACTCTCCACTGCACACTCGCCTCCTTCATCCCTCAGTGACCTAGCCCGACCCTGACTCTCCACTGCACACTCGCCTCCTTCATCCCTCAGTGACCTAGCCCGACCCTGACTCTCCACTGCACACTCGCCTCCTTCATCCCTCAGTGACCTAGCCCGACCCTGACTCTCCACTGCACACTCGCCTCCTTCATCCCTCAGTGACCTAGCCCGACCCTGACTCTCCACTGCACACTCGCCTCCTTCATCCCTCAGTGACCTAGCCCGACCCTGACTCTCCACTGCACACTCGCCTCCTTCATCCCTCAGTGACCTAGCCCGACCCTGACTCTCCACTGCACACTCGCCTCCTTCATCCCTCAGTGACCTAGCCCGACCCTGACTCTCCACTGCACACTCGCCTCCTTCATCCCTCAGTGACCTAGCCCGACCCTGACTCTCCACTGCACACTCGCCTCCTTCATCCCTCAGTGACCTAGCCCGACCCTGACTCTCCACTGCACACTCGCCTCCTTCATCCCTCAGTGACCTAGCCCGACCCTGACTCTCCACTGCACACTCGCCTCCTTCATCCCTCAGTGACCTAGCCCGACCCTGACTCTCCACTGCACACTCGCCTCCTTCATCCCTCAGTGACCTAGCCCGACCCTGACTCTCCACTGCACACTCGCCTCCTTCATCCCTCAGTGACCTAGCCCGACCCTGACTCTCCACTGCACACTCGCCTCCTTCATCCCTCAGTGACCTAGCCCGACCCTGACTCTCCACTGCACACTCGCCTCCTTCATCCCTCAGTGACCTAGCCCGACCCTGACTCTCCACTGCACACTCGCCTCCTTCATCCCTCAGTGACCTAGCCCGACCCTGACTCTCCACTGCACACTCGCCTCCTTCATCCCTCAGTGACCTAGCCCGACCCTGACTCTCCACTGCACACTCGCCTCCTTCATCCCTCAGTGACCTAGCCCGACCCTGACTCTCCACTGCACACTCGCCTCCTTCATCCCTCAGTGACCTAGCCCGACCCTGACTCTCCACTGCACACTCGCCTCCTTCATCCCTCAGTGACCTAGCCCGACCCTGACTCTCCACTGCACACTCGCCTCCTTCATCCCTCAGTGACCTAGCCCGACCCTGACTCTCCACTGCACACTCGCCTCCTTCATCCCTCAGTGACCTAGCCCGACCCTGACTCTCCACTGCACACTCGCCTCCTTCATCCCTCAGTGACCTAGCCCGACCCTGACTCTCCACTGCACACTCGCCTCCTTCATCCCTCAGTGACCTAGCCCGACCCTGACTCTCCACTGCACACTCGCCTCCTTCATCCCTCAGTGACCTAGCCCGACCCTGACTCTCCACTGCACACTCGCCTCCTTCATCCCTCAGTGACCTAGCCCGACCCTGACTCTCCACTGCACACTCGCCTCCTTCATCCCTCAGTGACCTAGCCCGACCCTGACTCTCCACTGCACACTCGCCTCCTTCATCCCTCAGTGACCTAGCCCGACCCTGACTCTCCACTGCACACTCGCCTCCTTCATCCCTCAGTGACCTAGCCCGACCCTGACTCTCCACTGCACACTCGCCTCCTTCATCCCTCAGTGACCTAGCCCGACCCTGACTCTCCACTGCACACTCGCCTCCTTCATCCCTCAGTGACCTAGCCCGACCCTGACTCTCCACTGCACACTCGCCTCCTTCATCCCTCAGTGACCGAGCCCGACCCTGACTCTCCACTGCACACTCGCCTCCTTCATCCCTCAGTGACCTAGCCCGACCCTGACTCTCCACTGCACACTCGCCTCCTTCATCCCTCAGTGACCTAGCCCGACCCTGACTCTCCACTGCACACTCGCCTCCTTCATCCCTCAGTGACCTAGCCCGACCCTGACTCTCCACTGCACACTCGCCTCCTTCATCCCTCAGTGACCTAGCCCGACCCTGACTCTCCACTGCACACTCGCCTCCTTCATCCCTCAGTGACCTAGCCCGACCCTGACTCTCCACTGCACACTCGCCTCCTTCATCCCTCAGTGACCTAGCCCGACCCTGACTCTCCACTGCACACTCGCCTCCTTCATCCCTCAGTGACCTAGCCCGACCCTGACTCTCCACTGCACACTCGCCTCCTTCATCCCTCAGTGACCTAGCCCGACCCTGACTCTCCACTGCACACTCGCCTCCTTCATCCCTCAGTGACCTAGCCCGACCCTGACTCTCCACTGCACACTCGCCTCCTTCATCCCTCAGTGACCTAGCCCGACCCTGACTCTCCACTGCACACTCGCCTCCTTCATCCCTCAGTGACCTAGCCCGACCCTGACTCTCCACTGCACACTCGCCTCCTTCATCCCTCAGTGACCTAGCCCGACCCTGACTCTCCACTGCACACTCGCCTCCTTCATCCCTCAGTGACCTAGCCCGACCCTGACTCTCCACTGCACACTCGCCTCCTTCATCCCTCAGTGACCTAGCCCGACCCTGACTCTCCACTGCACACTCGCCTCCTTCATCCCTCAGTGACCTAGCCCGACCCTGACTCTCCACTGCACACTCGCCTCCTTCATCCCTCAGTGACCTAGCCCGACCCTGACTCTCCACTGCACACTCGCCTCCTTCATCCCTCAGTGACCTAGCCCGACCCTGACTCTCCACTGCACACTCGCCTCCTTCATCCCTCAGTGACCTAGCCCGACCCTGACTCTCCACTGCACACTCGCCTCCTTCATCCCTCAGTGACCTAGCCCGACCCTGACTCTCCACTGCACACTCGCCTCCTTCATCCCTCAGTGACCTAGCCCGACCCTGACTCTCCACTGCACACTCGCCTCCTTCATCCCTCAGTGACCTAGCCCGACCCTGACTCTCCACTGCACACTCGCCTCCTTCATCCCTCAGTGACCTAGCCCGACCCTGACTCTCCACTGCACACTCGCCTCCTTCATCCCTCAGTGACCTAGCCCGACCCTGACTCTCCACTGCACACTCGCCTCCTTCATCCCTCAGTGACCTAGCCCGACCCTGACTCTCCACTGCACACTCGCCTCCTTCATCCCTCAGTGACCTAGCCCGACCCTGACTCTCCACTGCACACTCGCCTCCTTCATCCCTCAGTGACCTAGCCCGACCCTGACTCTCCACTGCACACTCGCCTCCTTCATCCCTCAGTGACCTAGCCCGACCCTGACTCTCCACTGCACACTCGCCTCCTTCATCCCTCAGTGACCTAGCCCGACCCTGACTCTCCACTGCACACTCGCCTCCTTCATCCCTCAGTGACCTAGCCCGACCCTGACTCTCCACTGCACACTCGCCTCCTTCATCCCTCAGTGACCTAGCCCGACCCTGACTCTCCACTGCACACTCGCCTCCTTCATCCCTCAGTGACCTAGCCCGACCCTGACTCTCCACTGCACACTCGCCTCCTTCATCCCTCAGTGACCTAGCCCGACCCTGACTCTCCACTGCACACTCGCCTCCTTCATCCCTCAGTGACCTAGCCCGACCCTGACTCTCCACTGCACACTCGCCTCCTTCATCCCTCAGTGACCTAGCCCGACCCTGACTCTCCACTGCACACTCGCCTCCTTCATCCCTCAGTGACCTAGCCCGACCCTGACTCTCCACTGCACACTCGCCTCCTTCATCCCTCAGTGACCTAGCCCGACCCTGACTCTCCACTGCACACTCGCCTCCTTCATCCCTCAGTGACCTAGCCCGACCCTGACTCTCCACTGCACACTCGCCTCCTTCATCCCTCAGTGACCTAGCCCGACCCTGACTCTCCACTGCACACTCGCCTCCTTCATCCCTCAGTGACCTAGCCCGACCCTGACTCTCCACTGCACACTCGCCTCCTTCATCCCTCAGTGACCTAGCCCGACCCTGACTCTCCACTGCACACTCGCCTCCTTCATCCCTCAGTGACCTAGCCCGACCCTGACTCTCCACTGCACACTCGCCTCCTTCATCCCTCAGTGACCTAGCCCGACCCTGACTCTCCACTGCACACTCGCCTCCTTCATCCCTCAGTGACCTAGCCCGACCCTGACTCTCCACTGCACACTCGCCTCCTTCATCCCTCAGTGACCTAGCCCGACCCTGACTCTCCACTGCACACTCGCCTCCTTCATCCCTCAGTGACCTAGCCCGACCCTGACTCTCCACTGCACACTCGCCTCCTTCATCCCTCAGTGACCTAGCCCGACCCTGACTCTCCACTGCACACTCGCCTCCTTCATCCCTCAGTGACCTAGCCCGACCCTGACTCTCCACTGCACACTCGCCTCCTTCATCCCTCAGTGACCTAGCCCGACCCTGACTCTCCACTGCACACTCGCCTCCTTCATCCCTCAGTGACCTAGCCCGACCCTGACTCTCCACTGCACACTCGCCTCCTTCATCCCTCAGTGACCTAGCCCGACCCTGACTCTCCACTGCACACTCGCCTCCTTCATCCCTCAGTGACCTAGCCCGACCCTGACTCTCCACTGCACACTCGCCTCCTTCATCCCTCAGTGACCTAGCCCGACCCTGACTCTCCACTGCACACTCGCCTCCTTCATCCCTCAGTGACCTAGCCCGACCCTGACTCTCCACTGCACACTCGCCTCCTTCATCCCTCAGTGACCTAGCCCGACCCTGACTCTCCACTGCACACTCGCCTCCTTCATCCCTCAGTGACCTAGCCCGACCCTGACTCTCCACTGCACACTCGCCTCCTTCATCCCTCAGTGACCTAGCCCGACCCTGACTCTCCACTGCACACTCGCCTCCTTCATCCCTCAGTGACCTAGCCCGACCCTGACTCTCCACTGCACACTCGCCTCCTTCATCCCTCAGTGACCTAGCCCGACCCTGACTCTCCACTGCACACTCGCCTCCTTCATCCCTCAGTGACCTAGCCCGACCCTGACTCTCCACTGCACACTCGCCTCCTTCATCCCTCAGTGACCTAGCCCGACCCTGACTCTCCACTGCACACTCGCCTCCTTCATCCCTCAGTGACCTAGCCCGACCCTGACTCTCCACTGCACACTCGCCTCCTTCATCCCTCAGTGACCTAGCCCGACCCTGACTCTCCACTGCACACTCGCCTCCTTCATCCCTCAGTGACCTAGCCCGACCCTGACTCTCCACTGCACACTCGCCTCCTTCATCCCTCAGTGACCTAGCCCGACCCTGACTCTCCACTGCACACTCGCCTCCTTCATCCCTCAGTGACCTAGCCCGACCCTGACTCTCCACTGCACACTCGCCTCCTTCATCCCTCAGTGACCTAGCCCGACCCTGACTCTCCACTGCACACTCGCCTCCTTCATCCCTCAGTGACCTAGCCCGACCCTGACTCTCCACTGCACACTCGCCTCCTTCATCCCTCAGTGACCTAGCCCGACCCTGACTCTCCACTGCACACTCGCCTCCTTCATCCCTCAGTGACCTAGCCCGACCCTGACTCTCCACTGCACACTCGCCTCCTTCATCCCTCAGTGACCTAGCCCGACCCTGACTCTCCACTGCACACTCGCCTCCTTCATCCCTCAGTGACCTAGCCCGACCCTGACTCTCCACTGCACACTCGCCTCCTTCATCCCTCAGTGACCTAGCCCGACCCTGACTCTCCACTGCACACTCGCCTCCTTCATCCCTCAGTGACCTAGCCCGACCCTGACTCTCCACTGCACACTCGCCTCCTTCATCCCTCAGTGACCTAGCCCGACCCTGACTCTCCACTGCACACTCGCCTCCTTCATCCCTCAGTGACCTAGCCCGACCCTGACTCTCCACTGCACACTCGCCTCCTTCATCCCTCAGTGACCTAGCCCGACCCTGACTCTCCACTGCACACTCGCCTCCTTCATCCCTCAGTGACCTAGCCCGACCCTGACTCTCCACTGCACACTCGCCTCCTTCATCCCTCAGTGACCTAGCCCGACCCTGACTCTCCACTGCACACTCGCCTCCTTCATCCCTCAGTGACCTAGCCCGACCCTGACTCTCCACTGCACACTCGCCTCCTTCATCCCTCAGTGACCTAGCCCGACCCTGACTCTCCACTGCACACTCGCCTCCTTCATCCCTCAGTGACCTAGCCCGACCCTGACTCTCCACTGCACACTCGCCTCCTTCATCCCTCAGTGACCTAGCCCGACCCTGACTCTCCACTGCACACTCGCCTCCTTCATCCCTCAGTGACCTAGCCCGACCCTGACTCTCCACTGCACACTCGCCTCCTTCATCCCTCAGTGACCTAGCCCGACCCTGACTCTCCACTGCACACTCGCCTCCTTCATCCCTCAGTGACCTAGCCCGACCCTGACTCTCCACTGCACACTCGCCTCCTTCATCCCTCAGTGACCTAGCCCGACCCTGACTCTCCACTGCACACTCGCCTCCTTCATCCCTCAGTGACCTAGCCCGACCCTGACTCTCCACTGCACACTCGCCTCCTTCATCCCTCAGTGACCTAGCCCGACCCTGACTCTCCACTGCACACTCGCCTCCTTCATCCCTCAGTGACCTAGCCCGACCCTGACTCTCCACTGCACACTCGCCTCCTTCATCCCTCAGTGACCTAGCCCGACCCTGACTCTCCACTGCACACTCGCCTCCTTCATCCCTCAGTGACCTAGCCCGACCCTGACTCTCCACTGCACACTCGCCTCCTTCATCCCTCAGTGACCTAGCCCGACCCTGACTCTCCACTGCACACTCGCCTCCTTCATCCCCCGAGCCCGACCCTGACTCTCCACTGCACACTCGCCTCCTTCATCCCTCAGTGACCTAGCCCAACCCTGACTCTCCACTGCACACTCGCCTCCTTCATCCCTCAGTGACCGAGCCCGACCCTGACTCTCCACTGCACACTCGCCTCCTTCATCCCTCAGTGACCTAGCCCGACCCTGACTCTCCACTGCACACTCGCCTCCTTCATCCCTCAGTGACCTAGCCCGACCCTGACTCTCCACTGCACACTCGCCTCCTTCATCCCCCGAGCCCGACCCTGACTCTCCACTGCACACTCGCCTCCTTCATCCCTCAGTGACCTAGCCCGACCCTGACTCTCCACTGCACACTCGCCTCCTTCATCCCTCAGTGACCTAGCCCGACCCTGACTCTCCACTGCACACTCGCCTCCTTCATCCCTCAGTGACCTAGCCCGACCCTGACTCTCCACTGCACACTCGCCTCCTTCATCCCTCAGTGACCTAGCCCGACCCTGACTCTCCACTGCACACTCGCCTCCTTCATCCCTCAGTGACCTAGCCCGACCCTGACTCTCCACTGCACACTCGCCTCCTTCATCCCTCAGTGACCTAGCCCGACCCTGACTCTCCACTGCACACTCGCCTCCTTCATCCCTCAGTGACCTAGCCCGACCCTGACTCTCCACTGCACACTCGCCTCCTTCATCCCTCAGTGACCTAGCCCGACCCTGACTCTCCACTGCACACTCGCCTCCTTCATCCCTCAGTGACCTAGCCCGACCCTGACTCTCCACTGCACACTCGCCTCCTTCATCCCTCAGTGACCTAGCCCGACCCTGACTCTCCACTGCACACTCGCCTCCTTCATCCCTCAGTGACCTAGCCCGACCCTGACTCTCCACTGCACACTCGCCTCCTTCATCCCTCAGTGACCTAGCCCGACCCTGACTCTCCACTGCACACTCGCCTCCTTCATCCCTCAGTGACCTAGCCCGACCCTGACTCTCCACTGCACACTCGCCTCCTTCATCCCTCAGTGACCTAGCCCGACCCTGACTCTCCACTGCACACTCGCCTCCTTCATCCCTCAGTGACCGAGCCCGACCCTGACTCTCCACTGCACACTCGCCTCCTTCATCCCTCAGTGACCTAGCCCGACCCTGACTCTCCACTGCACACTCGCCTCCTTCATCCCTCAGTGACCGAGCCCGACCCTGACTCTCCACTGCACACTCGCCTCCTTCATCCCTCAGTGACCTAGCCCTACCCTGACTCTCCACTGCACACTCGCCTCCTTCATCCTCAGTGACCTAGCCCGACCCTGACTCTCCACTGCACACTCGCCTCCTTCATCCCTCAGTGACCGAGCCCGACCCTGACTCTCCACTGCACACTCGCCTCCTTCATCCCTCAGTGACCTAGCCCGACCCTGACTCTCCACTGCACACTCGCCTCCTTCATCCCTCAGTGACCTAGCCCTACCCTGACTCTCCACTGCACACTCGCCTCCTTCATCCCTCAGTGACCTAGCCCGACCCTGACTCTCCACTGCACACTCGCCTCCTTCATCCCTCAGTGACCTAGCCCGACCCTGACTCTCCACTGCACACTCGCCTCCTTCATCCCTCAGTGACCTAGCCCGACCCTGACTCTCCACTGCACACTCGCCTCCTTCATCCGTCACTGACCCAGCCCGACCCTGACTCTCCACTGCACTCTCGCCTCCTTCGTCCCCCGAGCCCGACCCTGACTCTCCACTGCACACTCGCCTCCTTCATCCCTCAGTGACCTCGCCCGACCCTGACTCTGCACTGCACACTCGCCTCCTTCATCCCTCAGTGACCTTGCCCGACCCTGAATTTAACTACTTGAACTACTTTTGGTGCAGAGTGATGAGCCATTGTCCTTGTGTCAGGCCATGGCTCAGTTGGTAGCACCCTCGCCTCTGAGTCAGAAGGTTGTGGGTTGAAGTTCCCACTCCAGAGACTTGAGCACAGAAATCTAGGCTGACGTTCCAGTGCAGTGCTGAGCGAGTGCTGCACTGTCGGAGGTGCTGTCTTTTGGATGTGATGTTGAACTGAGGTCCCGTCTGCTCTTTCGGGTGGACGTAAAAGATCCCAGGGCTGTATTTCAAAGAAGAACAAGGGAGTTCTCCCTGGTGTCCTGGCCAATATTTATCCCTCAATCAGCATCACAGAAACAGATTGGGCCAAAAATTCATCCCGCGACGCGAGAGTACGCACTGCGTACTCTCGCGTATTCTCTCTCCAATTGCCGGTTTTCTGCATGCCCTGCGCATGCGCTGAAAACCGGCACTTGGTCTTTTGAAAAGGGGGCGGTTCCTCGGTGCATCGCGTGCGCGCTACAGGCTGTGCGCACGCTGTGCACTTCGTGCTTTGGACGCGCAGGTAAGTACGGAAGATTTTAGAAATGGAAAAAGGAGGAGTAAGACCCACTTTTAACAAGGTAAGTAGTGAATTAAGTATTTTTTTGAATGTTTTTTAACAGGTATATCTTTTTTAGAGACTTTAAAGACAGGTAAGTTTATTTTTATAACTTTTTAAAAGATTTTAAATTTTTTCAAATTTAATTTTTTATTTAAAATGGTTAATTTATTTAACTATACTTATTTTATTAATGTGATGGTTTTTTTTTAAAATTTAATGGAGGTTTAGCTGTTATTTTGGGGGGGTGTAAGATTCATAGATTTCACAGCACGTATGTGAAACTTATGAATGGAAGATGGTGTGCTGCCATTGGATCTAACTGAGTCACGTGATCCCACAGCTCGCACGAATTCACTACGCCGGTGGGATACGCAAGCACTGCCCAGCTGATGTCTGGAACATCAAGTTCGTGCGAGCTGGATCTGAAAAAGCACCAGCGGAGTGAGAGATCGCGGGGAAGGCTTACCCCCGCGGGAACAGAGCGAGATCAATTTCTGGGCCATTATCACATTGCTGTTTGTGGGAGCTTGCCTGCGCTCATTGGCCGCTACGTTTCCCACATTACAACAATAGCTACGCTTCAAAATTTACTTCATTGGCTGTAATGCGCTTTGGGTGGTCCGGTGGTCGTGAAAGGCGATATATAAATGCAAGTCTTTCTTTCTCTAAATATCACAAACAGATGCACAATAAGGGAAATCAATCTCCGTACCTTTAACTAACAGCGACATGGAGCGAGGGCAATGAATGAGCTTTAAACACCTGGTCCACTTGGCACTGAAGTGTCTGAAACTCAGAACCGGAACTCCAGGGAAACACAATACCGAACATGGCGGATGCCCTTACCCAGAGTGCCCAGCGCGGGTGAATACGGCCTATCTCCATCAGCAGGGGCGCAGCGCGCAGGCGCGGGAAGGGCTGGTTCCGGAGCCCGCCTTCCTGCGCGGAGCATGCGCGGTGCGGCTCCAGGAAACTGAGCGGGGGCGAGCGCGGCCTCAGCAACACCGAGTGCGCGTCTCAGGCCCCGAATCAGAGCGGCCGGGCCCGGCACCAGGAAACCCAGGGTGCAGCGCCTCCCCCAGACAGGAGAAACCACAACTGGCATCGACACAGCAGAGCCGCCAATCCAGAGCCGGCTTGTATCAGGGCGGGCGCTGGATGCGGAAGTCGGTCCCTGGCCGCCTGTCGAGGTCTTTTTGTTGCTTCAGTTTGAGCTGGAGTGGAGATGGAGGAGAAGCTGCTGGGTTTAACCCCCAGTACTTCTGAGCCCAGGAGGACCCAACAATTTCCAATGTGAGACTGTCAAGGGAGGTGGATTCTGGGGGAGATTAGGTTGTTAAACAGACACAGTCCCTACAATGTAAAAGAGTATTGTTTTAGAAACAAGTATTTCTCGAGAGGCTTTTAATCTATTTTACACATACAGATTTTTTTCATTCATTCTTGGGATCTGGGCGTCACGGGCAAGGCCAGCATATGTTGCCAATCGCCAGTTTCCCGTTGAGAAGGTGATGGTGAGCCTTCGTCATGAACCACTGCAGTCCGTGTGGTGAAGGTACTGACTTAGAGGGGAACTGGGCGGTGATGTTGTTCCCATACACCTGCTGCCCTCGTCCTTCTAGGTGGTGGAGTTCGCGGGTTTTGGAGGTTCTGTCAAAGTTCAGGTCGAGTTGCAGATGTATAAAATCCCTTTCTTTTGACCCTTCCACGCGTCCCGCCCCCCCCCCCCCCAACGACAACCTCTCTCTCTCCTCCCATCGAGGCTAGACTCGTGTGTCGGCCCAGACCGGGTGGTGGATTCCCTTCCCTGAAGGACATTAGTGAACCAGTTGGGTTTTTATGACAATCCAGCAGCTTTCATGGTCACTTTTTTCTAATGACCAGATTCATTGAGCTCAATTTCACAACCTGCCTTTGTTTTTTTGTGGGTTCTCGCTCATGCTCCCTTTTTCCTGTTTTAAATTCATTTTACAGGGTATTAGAAGAGGAGGATTAGCAGACGGGAAGCTCAAACCAAACATCGCATCAAGACCTGACGAAGTCACTCGATTCATCGGACCTGAATATCATCGGCCTTTGAACGCGGAAGCAAAAAGCACCGTTCACAGCGGGGAGAAACCGTACACGTGTTGTGTGTGTGGTCGAGGATTCAGCCGATCCTGTGGCCTGTCGAGACACAAGCGCAGTCACACCGGGGAGAAACGGTGTAAATGTGGGGATTGTGAGAAGGGATTCAAATATCCGTCTGAGCTGGAAACTCAACAGTGCAATCACACAGGGTGAGGCCGTTCACCTGCTCTGTCTGTGGCAAGAGATGCACTTATTTTTCTGCCCTGCTGATACATCAGTGGGTTCACACTAACGAGAGAGAGTTTAAATGCATCGAGTGGGTGAAGAGCTTTAAATGCCCTGAGACACTGATAGAGTACCAGCACATTCACAGCGGTTACACATTGTTCAACTGCTCTCACTGTGGGAAGAGGTTCAGGGCATCATCGCACGAGTTCACACCAGTGAGATGCCATTCACCTGCTCCGTGTGTGGGAAGGGATTCACTCGTTCATCCACCCTGCTGACACACCAGCGAGTTCACACTGGGAAGAGGCCGTTCACCTGCTCAGTGTGTGGGAAGAGATTTACTCAGTCATCCCACCTGCTGACACACCAACTTGTTCACACTGATGATAGACCTTTTAAATGTTCTGATTGTGAGAAGAGATTTAAAAGCAGAAGTGATCTGCTGAGACACCAGCGCAGCCACTCTGGGGCGAGACCCTTCACCTGCTCCGAGTGTGGGAAAGGATTTATTAATTCATCCACTCTGCTGAAGCACTGGCGAGTTCACACTGACGAGAGACCTTTTAAATGCCCGGACTGTGGGAAGTGGTATAAAAGTTCCGGGGACCTGACATGCCATCAAACTGTTCACACTGACGAGAGACCATTCAGGTGCTCTCACTGCGGGACTGGGTTCAGGCGATCATCTGAACTCACTATACACCAGCGCACTCACACTGGGGAGAGGCCGTTCACCTGCTCCGTGTGTGGGAAGGGATTCACTCAGTCATCCACCCTGCTGACACACCAGCGAGTTCACTCTGATGAAAGACCTTTTACATGTTCTGACTGTGAGAAGAGATTTAAAAGCAAAAATGATCTGCTGGGACACCAACGTATTCACACTGGGGAGAGGCCGTTCACCTGCTCTGAGTGTGGGAAGGGATTCATTCGGAAAGCCCACATGCTGACACACCAGCGAGTTCACAAGTGACTGCAGGGGTTGGATTCTGCTGTTGTTGCTGCTGTTAATCACATCCGGGACTGAACCATGTTCATTCTGACAGTTGGGGTTTGTTTCTACTGATCAACTCCAGCCCAGTTACAGGGGTTATTAATATTTTGGATAGATGTCAAATAAATCAGCTTTGTGTTAAACTCATTGATGTAGATTTTTTTCTTTCCCACCTGAGTGTTTAGCATCACCTGGCTGGAGCTCAGAAAGGACAATCTGGGGGAGGATCATACGGCGGGAACAGAACTTCAGCCTGGACACAGTCCTTCAGGGCCACACTGAGAGGGGCAAACGGCACTTTGGTCTTTCTCGTCTCTCTTCACTGACAGCAAAGTCGCCGTGCGGGTTAATCTCGAGGCCTGTAAGAAATGTGTCCCAGCCGCTCTCTCCTATGGTTCAGAGCTCCTAGGCACGGAACAGAAGGCTCCTTTACAACTGTGTTTCGAGTCAGGAAGAACAACGGTGAATGCTGGAAACGTGCTGTCAAATCAGAGATTGGTGTAAAACTGCGATCTGTTCCTGACTGAAAGTGAAACAGCAGGTTTCAGTTTCCAGGCTAAAGATGACTGTGGTAATTATTCTATGAAGATTTACCGTGTTTGTGTGACAGTCCTGAGTCTACCAGTTTAAGGCAGGTGTTAACCCATTTAAAATAAACCGTTTAAAATAAATTAGTTAAAGTCCATATTAAAATAGCAGAGGGAGGAGTTCACAGGAGCCTGTTAACTGCTGGTACAATTATACAACAGACATTTGATCTCCAGATAAAGAAGGATCTGCAGAGTGTTTCCAGGAATTCCCTGTTTTATTGATGTGCGTGTTAGTCACCAGGATAACTAAAAATACACGACCCGGAACATCCACGGGGGTGCGATCCCGACAGTTACTCTGGGATTACTCCGGCTGTGGAACTCCATCACTGACCCTGCTGAAGTTTGTAGGCTCAGGGAGTGGGGCCTCCAGGGATGGACGGTAAGAAAGCTGGGTTTCAGTATCCTGACAAATATATGGTGAGGAACCAGAGGAATCCTTACTGAGGAACCGTCGGGGGTTTTAGCTGCCAGCGTAGGTCTCTGGGTGAATGATGCCTGACTCCCCGAACTGTCTTACATTGAACCCAGTTCAGATCAAGGTGAGTTCAGTTTACAGGAGAATAGGGACAAATATCACCCACAATTGAGGGAGTCAAAAGCAGCCATTAAAGAAGCCAAGAGATCTTTTGGAAGATGCTGCACAATTGTGGTAATAATAGTAAAAGCTTTTCCAGCTGTGTCAGGAGTCAGAAGACATAGTTACACAGAGTTACATCGAATTACAGAGTCTACAGCACAGGAACAGGCCATTCGGCCCAACTGGTCAATGCCGGTGTTTCTGCTCCACACGAGTCTCCTCCCACCACTCTTCATCCAACCCTATTAGCATATCCTTCTATTCCTTTCTCCCTCATGTGCTTATCTACCTTCCCCATGAATGCAGCTGTGCTATTCGCCTCAACTACTCCTTGTGGTAGCACGTTCCACATTCTTACCTCTCTTTGGGTAAAGAAGTTTCTCCTGAATTCCCCATTGGATTTATTAGAGACTGTGTTATATTTATGACCTGTAGTTTTGGACTCCCCCACAAGTGGAAACATTTTCTCCAGGTCCACCCTCTATAACCTTTTCATAATCTTAAAGACCTCGATCAGGTCACCCATCGGCCTTCTCTTTATTCTGGAGAAAAGAGCCCCAGCCTGTTCAGCCTTTCCTGATAAATATATCATCTCAGTTCTGGGATCATCCTTGCAAAGCCTTTTTCCACCTTCTCCAGTGCCTCTATATCCTTTTTATAATATGGAGACCAGAACTGTTCACTGTACGCCAAGTGTGGTCTAACCAATGTCCTATACAAGTTTAACATAACTTCACTGCTTTTCAATTCTATCCCTCTAGAAATGAGCCCCAGTCCATTGTTTGCTCCTGTTACGGCCTCATTAACCTGCGTCGCTACTTTTAGTGATTTGTGTATCTGGACCCCGAGATCCCTTTGCTCCTCTCCCCCATTTAGATTCTTATTTTCCAGCAGTTTGTGGCCTTCTTATTCTTCCTACCAAAATGCATCACCTATCTTAAAATTAATTTGCTAATTACCCTCCCATTCTGCAAGTTTATTAATGTCTTCTTGCATGTTGTCACAGTCTTCCTCAATATTAACTCTACCTCCAAATTTGGTGTCATCGACAAATTTTGAAATTGTACTTCTGATTCCCGAGTCCAAATCGTTTCTGTAAATGGTGAACAACAGTGATCCCAGCACCGATCCCTGTGGAACACCACTTCCCACCTTTTGCCACTCTTAACCCCTACTCTGTTTTCTGTTTTGTAACCAGCTTGCTATCCATAACAGTTTGTAAGATCTAGAAGATGACCAAAGTCAGGCCGTATGGAGTGAAGGGCCCGGCAGCAGAATGGATGGAAAGCTGGCTACAAAACAGAAATCAGAGGGTTGGAGTTAAGGGAAGTTTGTTGCGATCTTTCCATCCATTCTGCTGCCTGGCCCTTGACTCCACACGGCCTGACCGTGGTCATCTTGTAGACCGTACATACTGCAGACACAGTGCACCAGTGGTGGAGGGGGTGGATATTGAGTCCTGTGGCAGGGGCGCTGATGAAGTGGATTTCTCTGTCCGTGAGTTTTGAGGCATCGCTAGTGGTGTTTTTCACCACTTTCCACCTTTAAAAAAAACCTTGCTGCCAGTTTATTAAAGCCATTAACAGCCGCTCGGGTGGGACACACCAATAAATGAGGCCTTGTAAGTTTCCCTCAGAATGACAGGCCTGAATTCGAGTTAGAAAACATTTAGTAATTAAACCAGACTGGGCGGGGCCTGAGGTGTGAGTTAGTGACCGAAAAGTGGCAGCCAGCGTACTTCACACCAGGGCTGAGGACCCGGGGACTCGGGTTTCTGTATCATTTATTGATTAATTTAGTTTATTACCCAATCTCAATCAGACTGGTGGGTCATCTTGCTGTCTGACGGAGGCGAGGTTCCCCAATGGAGTGCTCTCTACGCGGGGGTCCTTCCCTGCACCATTGGGGATCTGGGGTGGAGACTGTTGCAAGGAGCTGTCGTGTGCAACAGTTTTTAAACTCCTCTAAGGCCAGATGTATTTTTTGTGGCCTAGAGGAGTCCATGGGCCGTGTATATATTCAGTGCGAGAGGTTGCAGCCCCTGTATAGTTATCTGAAGGGGCTGCTCCTCAACTCTTGGTTACACTTTAGCCACACGCTCCTAATCTCTGCCCGCCCAGTGCGGAGGGGGGTGGGTAAGTCGGAGGATCTTCTCCTGGACCTGCTCTTGGGCCTGGCGAAAACAGCAATTTGTAGGTCCAGGATGGGCGGGGCCCATGGGGGGTCACTCTGGCTGCCTGCCTCTCTCCCGTGGTCTTGTCCCTGCCCGGGTGGCCCTGCAGAGGGAGCAGGTGGTGTCCACCGATTTACTTGATACCTTCCTCGATCGGTGGGCACGGAAGGTATCAAGAGGCGATAATCGATCCTCACAATCACATTGTGATTTAATTATTAATTTGGTGTGTGTCACGAATACATTTCTTCTATTTTGATACAAAAGCTCTACTAGACATGTTAAACTACTAGTTATTTAATCAGGGCTGCAGCTGCTGAAAGGTTGACTGTACTGAGGTTTGTGGCCAGAGCTGGCAGACGTGTTGTTCTGAAGTCTGATGTCTCACACCTGAAGAGTCTGTTTATGTCGTGTTGTAATGACCTTTTTCTGTTGCCTGGTGTCAGAAATAGAAATCAAAGGGAGATGATGCCTCACTCTGTTAATCAACTCTTTGACACATTTCCATGCATTTCCTTTCTTAATTTAGAAAGATCACAACTCCATTAGTGAACAATGGATTGCCAGTCTGCCACTTTTTAGTGAGGCTTGAAAGGATTTGCTGTGAAGCTACACCTGCCCATCTGTCTGTGTGTCACTGTGTTTGGATTGAGTCAGACAACAGTCCGAATATCTCGCCTACATCCATTACAATTTTTTAAATGTTAGATTGTACTTGGAAGAAGTTGAGTTTGAATCTGACAATTCTGAAAGTGGGAGCTGTTAATGATTTCTGTTTTTCACATAACTATATAGTGATGTGATCAGTCAAAGCAAATTAAAAGATGCTGCTATTTACTGAACACAACTGAATAATTCTACAAGGATGCTATCACAGTCTTCCTCAGTATTAACTACACCTCCCAATTTCGTGTCATCAGCAAATTTTGAAATTGTACTTCTGATTCCCAAGTCCAAATCATTCATGTAAATGGTGAACAACAGTGGTCCCAGCACCGATCCCTGTGGAACACCACTTCCCACCTTCCGCCCATCTGAGTAAATACCTTTAACTCATCCCGTTACTATAACTGGACTTGTCTCCATTCCCGTGCCGAGGGGATTGCTGTACCAGACGGGAGGGGCAACATTTGGGGACTCTCGATTCTCCACCAATTCCCATTCCCCTTCTTTCTGGTGGATAATGGAGGTGCCACTGTGTGTAATGTGCAAGTCAGTAAGAATTGTCAGCGAGGATTAATCAGCACTTTCTAATTGGAGATGTTAATCAGTGGAACCTTTCAGACACTGAATTGTAGATTTTGCCCCAAAGATCAATTTAGGATTGAAGTAAAAGTTCATAATTTTATTGTAAAATAATTCAGGGACTTTCATCAGAAATTAAGGGGAAAGATCAGACAGCGGTTCTTAAACGAACACTGCAGCCCCGACAAGTCAATCAGCTATATATCCAGAATATTAAACTCCAGCCCAGTTATAGGGTTATTAATATCAGCAGAAACAAACCCCAACTGTCAGAATGAACATGGTTCAGTCCTGGATGTGATTAAGAGCAGAATCAAACCCCTGCAGTCACATGTGAACTCGCTGGTGTGTCAGCAAGTTGGATGAACGATTAAATCCCTTCTCACAAACGGAGCTGGTGAACGGACTCTCCCCAGTGTGAATTCGCTGGTGTGTCAGCAGGTTGGATGATTGATTAAATCCCTTCCCACACACTGAGCAGGTGAATGGCCTCTCCACCGTGTGCACTTGCTGGTGTGTTAGCAGGTGGGATGACCGAGTGAACCCCCTCCCACACACGGAGCAGGTGAACGGTCTCTCCCCAGTATGAACTCGCTGGTGTAGAATGAGGTTGGATGACTGCTTGAACCTCTTCCCACAGTGAGTGCAGCTGAATGGTCTCTCGTCAGTGTGAACTCACTGATGTGTCTGGAGAATGCACAAGCGAGTGAATCCATTCTCACACACGGAGCAGGTGAACGGCCTCTCCCCGGTGTGACTGCGTTGATGAGTTTCCAGCTGTGACGGGTAATGGAATCCCTCCCCACAGTCCCCACATTTCCACGGATTCTCCGTGGTGCGGGAGACCTTGTGTCTCTCCAGGTTGGATGATCGGTTGAAGCCTCGTCCACACACAGAACACGTGTACGGTTTCTCCCCGCTGTGAACGGTGCGATGTTTTTTCAGGCTATGTAACTGGTTAAAGCTCTTTCCAGTCAGTGCACGAACACTCTCACTCGGGTGTGTGTGTCTCGGTGCTTTTCCAGTCACACTGATGTTTGGAATCTTTTCCCACAGACAGAACAGACAAACAGTTCTCCTTCCACATTCAGAGGCCGATGATATTCGGGTCCTGATGAATGGAGTGACTCTGTCAGATCTTGATGTGATGTTTGGTGTGAGTTTGCGGTGTGTAAATGCTGCCCTTCTCACAGCCTGTAAAAGGAGTTTCCAAAAGCCATGACTGTGAGTCCAGGATAGAAATTGAACAGATTCTCTCCTCCCGGTTCCTGGCCAAGGGGGCCGCGCATGCGCCCTGCTGCCCCCTGAGCCTGTCAAGATGGCGGCCGTTAACCCGGGCCTGTCACCGGGAGAAAGCCCCGCAGCTGCCGCCCCGCTCGGGGCAAACGCCCGGCCCGGAGGCTCTTGTTCGGGGCCTGAGGCCCACCCCGGGTGTTTGTGAAGTGGATAATGTTGAGTGTTTTAATAATGGGGTCTGGGGCCGCACTCGGGGTGTGTGCAGCCCGCGTCCCCCCGGGGTTTATGAACCCGCTCCCTGAGCTCTCTCACCTGATAAACATAGAAACATAGAATCTAGGAGCAGGAGTAGGCCATTCGGCCCGTCGAGCCTGCTCCACCATTCAATACGATCATGGCTGATCATCCAAATCCAGTACCCTGTCCCTGCTTTAATCCCCACAGTACACATATCCCACCCTACCCCCGTAACCCCACGTATTTAATTCCTCCTAACATATCCCATCCTATCCCCATAACCCCACATATTTAATCCCCCCCTAACACTAAGGGTCAATTTATCATAGCCAAATCAACCTAACCCGCACATTTTTGGACTGTGGGAGGAAACCGGAGCACCCGGAGGAAACCCACGCAGACACGGGGAGAATGTGCAAACTCCACACAGACAGTCACCCGAGGTCAGATTCGAACCCGGGTCCCTGGCGCTGTGAGGCACCAGTGCTAACCACTATGCCACGGTGTTTGGCGCGGGGCCCCTTTACTGAGCGAATCGGGAGAAACCGGGAAGCGGCGGGCGGATAATGTTCACTGATCTTATAATGGGGCCTGGGGCCGAACTCGGGGTGTGTGCAGCCCGCGTCCCCCCGGGGTTTATTAACCCGCTCCCTGAGCTCTCTCACCTGATGTGTCAGCGGCTGCTGCCAAGGTCCGCGCATGCTCAGCTCACCTTCCGTTGTTCAGGTTTAAAGGTCAAGCCCCGCCCCTCACACACTCCGATTGGTTGGAGGACCCGCCACCCGCTCGGTCCTCCAGTCCCGCTCCGCTCTTCCTATTGGTCCGGATCTCCCGTCAATCACCCGGGCAGTGTGAGCTGAGCATGCGCAGACCTTGGCAGCAGCCGCTGACACATCAGGTGAGAGAGCTCAGGGAGCGGGTTAATAAACCCCGGGGGGACACGGGCTACACACACCCCGAGTGCGGCCCCAGGCCCCATTATAAGATCAGTGAACATTATCCGCCCGCCGCTTCCCGGTTTCTCCCGATTCGCTCAGTAAAGGGCCCCGCGCCAAACTCCGGGACAGACAGGAAGTCAGGGAGCGTCTGTAAATGGAGGAGAAATGGAGACTGGTCAGGGAGTGTCTGTAAATGGAGGAGAAATGGAGACTGGTCAGGGAGCGTCTGTAAATGGAGGAAAAATGGAGAATTGTCAGGGAGCGTCTGTAAATGGAGGAGAAATGGAGACTGGTCAGGGAGCGTCTGTAAATGGAGGAGAAATGGTGTCTGGTCAGGGAGCGTCTGTAAATGAAGGAGAAATGGTAACAGATCAGGGAGTGTCGAAATGGAGGAGAAATGGGGACTGGTCAGGGAGCGTCTGTAAATGAAGGAGAAATGGGGACTGGTCAGGGAGTGTCTGTAAATGGAGGAGAAATGGTGATTGGTCAGGGAGCATCTGTAAATGGAAGTGAATTGGAAACGGGTCAGGGAGCGTCTGTAAATAAAGGAGAAATGGAGACTATTCAGGGAGCGTCTGTAAATGAAGGAGAAAAGGGGACTGGTCAGGGAGCGTCTGTAAATGGAAGTGAATTGGAAACGGGTCAGGGAGCGTCTGTAAATGGAGGAGAAATGGGGACTGGTCAGGGGGCGTCTGTAAATGGAGGAGAAATAGTGACTGGTCGGAGCGTCTGTAAATGGAGGAGATATGGTGATGGGTCAGGGAGCGTCTGTAATGGAGGAGAAATGGTGACAGGTCAGGGAGCGTCTGTAAATGAAGGGGAAATGGTGACTGGTCAAGGAGTGCCCCTGACCAAAATTGTGAGATATTACAGAAGAAAAGCTTATAAGGAAGGACAGAGTATTGGAAAAAGGGTTAGAGCCAGAGTAAGCACCTTCTGGGAAGGAGAACCAGTGAGTGCAGAACTGAACCAAGCCAGAGTCAGCACCTTCAGGGGAGGAGAGGGAGGGGAACCAGTGAGTGTCGAACTGAACCCAGCCAGAGTCAGCACCTTCAGGGAAGGAGAACCAGTGAGTGTAGAACTGAACCCAAACAGAGTCAGCACCTTCAGGGGAGGAGAGGGAGGGGAACCAGTGAGTGTAGAACTGAAACCAGCCAGAGTCAGCACCTTCAGGGGAGGAGAGGGAGGGGAACCAGTGAGTGTAGAACTGAACCCAGCCAGAGTCAGCACCTTCAGGGGAGGAGAGAGAGGGGAACCAGTGAGTGTAGAACTGAACCCAGCCAGAGTCAGCACCTTCAGGGGAGGAGAGGGAGGGGAACCAGTGAGTGTAGAACTGAACCCAGCCAGAGTCAGCACCTTCAGGGGAGGAGAGGGAGGGGAACCAGTGAGTGTAGAACTGAACCCAGCCAGAGTCAGCACCTTCAGGGGAGGAGAGGGAGGGGAACCAGTGAGTGTAGAACTGAACCCAGCCAGAGTCAGCACCTTCAGGGGAGGAGAGGAGGGGAACCAGTGAGTGTAGAACTGAACCCAGCCAGAGTCAGCACCTTCAGGGGAGGAGAGGGAGGGGAACCAGTGAGTGTAGAACTGAACCCAGCCAGAGTCAGCACCTTCAGGGAGGAGAGGAGGGGAACCAGTGAGTGTCGAACTGAACCCAGCCAGAGTCAGCACCTTCAGGGGAGGAGTAGGAGGGGAACCAGTGAGTGTAGAACTGAACCCAGCCAGAGTCAGCACCTTCAGGGGAGGAGAGGGAGGGGAAGCAGTGAGTGTAGAACTGAACCCAGCCAGAGTCAGCACCTTCAGGGGAGGAGAGGGAGGGGAACCAGTGAGTGTAGAACTGAACCCAGCCAGAGTCAGCACCTTCAGGGGAGGAGAGGGAGGGGAAGCAGTGAGTGTAGAACTGAACCCAGCCAGAGTCAGCACCTTCAGGGGAGGAGAGGGAGGGAACCGGTGAGTGTAGAACTGAACCCAGCCAGAGTCAGCACCTTCAGGGGAGGAGAGGGAGGGGAACCAGTGAGTGTAGAACTGAACCCAGCCAGAGTCAGCACCTTCAGGGAGGAGAGGGAGGGGAACCAGTGAGTGTAGAACTGAACCCAGCCAGAGTCAGCACCTTCAGGGGAGGAGAGGGAGGGGAACCAGTGAGTGTAGAACTGAACCCAGCCAGAGTCAGCACCTTCAGGGGAGGAGAGAGAGGGGAACCAGTGAGTGTAGAACTGAACCCAGCCAGAGTCAGCACCTTCAGGGAGGAGAGGGAGGGGAACCAGTGAGTGTAGAACTGAACCCAGCCAGAGTCAGCACCTTCAGGGGAGGAGAGGGAGGGGAAGCAGTGAGTGTAGAACTGAACCCAGCCAGAGTCAGCACCTTCAGGGGAGGAGAGGGAGGGGAACCAGTGAGTGTAGAACTGAACCCAGCCAGAGTCAGCACCTTCAGGGGAGGAGAGGGAGGGGAAGCCAGTGAGTGTAGAACTGAACCCAGCCAGAGTCAGCACCTTCAGGGGAGGAGAGGGAGGGGAACCAGTGAGTGTCGAACTGAACCCAGCCAGAGTCAGCACCTTCAGGGGAGGAGAGAGAGGGGAACCAGTGAGTGTAGAACTGAACCCAGCCAGAGTCAGCACCTTCAGGGAGGAGAGGGAGGGGAAGCAGTGAGTGTAGAACTGAACCCAGCCAGAGTCAGCACCTTCAGGGGAGGAGAGGGAGGGGAACCAGTGAGTGTAGAACTGAACCCAGCCAGAGTCAGCACCTTCAGGGGAGGAGAGGGAGGGGAACCAGTGAGTGTAGAACTGAACCCAGCCAGAGTCAGCACCTTCAGGGGAGGAGAGGGAGGGGAACCAGTGAGTGTAGAACTGAACCCAGCCAGAGTCAGCACCTTCAGGGAGGAGAGGGAGGGGAACCAGTGAGTGTAGAACTGAACCCAGCCAGAGTCAGCACCTTCAGGGGAGGAG
This sequence comes from Squalus acanthias, assembly GCA_030390025.1. Classification (NCBI taxonomy): domain Eukaryota; kingdom Metazoa; phylum Chordata; class Chondrichthyes; order Squaliformes; family Squalidae; genus Squalus; species Squalus acanthias. Next base: position 34,852 of record JASTWF010001011.1, read on the forward strand.
AGGAGGGGAACCAGTGAGTGTAGAACTGAACCCAGCCAGAGTCAGCACCTTCAGGGGAGGAGAGGGAGGGAACCAGTGAGTGTAGAACTGAACCCAGCCAGAGTCAGCACCTTCAGGGGAGGAGAGGGAGGGAACCAGTGAGTGTAGAACTGAACCCAGCCAGAGTCAGCACCTTCTGGGAGGAGACGAGGAGAACCAGTGAGTGTGGAACTGAACCCAGCCAGAGTCAGCACCTTCAGGGGGAGAGGGAGGGGAACCAGTGAGTGTAGAACTGAACCCAGCCAGAGTCAGCACCTTCAGGGGAGGAGAGGGAGGGGAACCAGTGAGTGTAGAACTGAACCCATTCAGAGTCAGCACCTTCAGGGGAGGAGAGGGAGGGGAAGCAGTGAGTGCAGAACTGAACCCAGCCAGAGTCAGCACCTTCAGGGGAGGAGAGGGAGGGGAACCAGTGAGTGTGGAACTGAACCCAGCCAGAGTCAGCACCTTCAGGGGAGGAGAGAGAGGGGAACCAGTGAGTGTAGAACTGAACCCAGCCAGAGTCAGCACCTTCAGGGGAGGAGAGAGGGGGGAAGCAGTGAGTGTAGAACTGAACCCAGCCAGAGTCAGCACCTTCAGGGGAGGAGAGAGAGGGGAACCAGTGAGTGTAGAACTGAACCCAGCCAGAGTCAGCACCTTCAGGGGAGGAGAGGGAGGGGAACCAGTGAGTGTAGAACTGAACCCAGCCAGAGTCAGCACCTTCAGGGGAGGAGAGGGAGGGGAACCAGTGAGTGTAGAACTGAACCCAGCCAGAGTCAGCACCTTCAGGGGAGGAGAGGGAGGGGAACCAGTGAGTGTAGAACTGAACCCAGCCAGAGTCAGCACCTTCAGGGGAGGAGAGGAGGGGAACCAGTGAGTGTAGAACTGAACCCAGCCAGAGTCAGCACCTTCAGGGGAGGAGAGGAGGGGAACCAGTGAGTGTAGAACTGAACCCAGCCAGAGTCAGCACCTTCAGGGGAGGAGAGGGAGGGGAAGCAGTGAGTGTAGAACTGAACCCAGCCAGAGTCAGCACCTTCAGGGGAGGAGAGGGAGGGGAACCAGTGAGTGTAGAACTGAACCCAGCCAGAGTCAGCACCTTCAGGGGAGGAGAGGGAGGGGAACCAGTGAGTGTAGAACTGAACCCAGCCAGAGTCAGCACCTTCAGGGGAGGAGAGGGAGGGGAACCAGTGAGTGTAGAACTGAACCCAGCCAGAGTCAGCACCTTCAGGGGAGGAGAGAGAGGGGAACCAGTGAGTGTAGAACTGAACCCAGCCAGAGTCAGCACCTTCAGGGAGGAGAGGGAGGGAACCAGTGAGTGTAGAACTGAACCCAGCCAGAGTCAGCACCTTCAGGGGAGGAGAGGGAGGGGAACCAGTGAGTGTAGAACTGAACCCAGCCAGAGTCAGCACCTTCAGGGGAGGAGAGGGAGGGGAACCAGTGAGTGTAGAACTGAACCCAGCCAGAGTCAGCACCTTCAGGGGAGGAGAGGAGGGGAACCAGTGAGTGTAGAACTGAACCCAGCCAGAGTCAGCACCTTCAGGGGAGGAGAGGGAGGGGAACCAGTGAGTGTAGAACTGAACCCAGCCAGAGTCAGCACCTTCAGGGGAGGAGAGGGAGGGGAAGCAGTGAGTGTAGAACTGAACCCAGCCAGAGTCAGCACCTTCAGGGGAGGAGAGGGAGGGGAACCAGTGAGTGTAGAACTGAACCCAGCCAGAGTCAGCACCTTCAGGGGAGGAGAGGAGGGGAACCAGTGAGTGTAGAACTGAACCCAGCCAGAGTCAGCACCTTCAGGGGAGGAGAGGGAGGGGAACCAGTGAGTGTAGAACTGAACCCAGCCAGAGTCAGCACCTTCAGGGGAGGAGAGGGAGGGGAACCAGTGAGTGTAGAACTGAACCCAGCCAGAGTCAGCACCTTCAGGGGAGGAGAGGAGGGGAACCAGTGAGTGTAGAACTGAACCCAGCCAGAGTCAGCACCTTCAGGGGAGGAGAGGGAGGGGAACCAGTGAGTGTAGAACTGAACCCAGCCAGAGTCAGCACCTTCAGGGGAGGAGAGGAGGGGAACCAGTGAGTGTAGAACTGAACCCAGCCAGAGTCAGCACCTTCAGGGGAGGAGAGGAGGGGAACCAGTGAGTGTAGAACTGAACCCAGCCAGAGTCAGCACCTTCAGGGGAGGAGAGAGAGGGGAACCAGTGAGTGTAGAACTGAACCCAGCCAGAGTCAGCACCTTCAGGGGAGGAGAGGGAGGGGAACCAGTGAGTGTAGAACTGAACCCAGCCAGAGTCAGCACCTTCAGGGGAGGAGAGAGAGGGGAACCAGTGAGTGTAGAACTGAACCCAGCCAGAGTCAGCACCTTCAGGGGAGGAGAGGGAGGGAACCAGTGAGTGTAGAACTGAACCCAGCCAGAGTCAGCACCTTCAGGGGAGGAGAGGAGGGGAACCAGTGAGTGTAGAACTGAACCCAGCCAGAGTCAGCACCTTCAGGGGAGGAGAGGGAGGGGAACCAGTGAGTGTAGAACTGAACCCAGCCAGAGTCAGCACCTTCAGGGGAGGAGAGGGAGGGGAACCAGTGAGTGTAGAACTGAACCCAGCCAGAGTCAGCACCTTCAGGGGAGGAGAGGGAGGGGAACCAGTGAGTGTAGAACTGAACCCAGCCAGAGTCAGCACCTTCAGGGGAGGAGAGGGAGGGGAACCAGTGAGTGTAGAACTGAACCCAGCCAGAGTCAGCACCTTCAGGGGAGGAGAGGGAGGGGAACCAGTGAGTGTAGAACTGAACCCAGCCAGAGTCAGCACCTTCAGGGGAGGAGAGGGAGGGGAACCAGTGAGTGTAGAACTGAACCCAGCCAGAGTCAGCACCTTCAGGGGAGGAGAGGGAGGGGAACCAGTGAGTGTAGAACTGAACCCAGCCAGAGTCAGCACCTTCAGGGGAGGAGAGGGAGGGGAACCAGTGAGTGTAGAACTGAACCCAGCCAGAGTCAGCACCTTCAGGGGAGGAGAGGAGGGGAACCAGTGAGTGTAGAACTGAACCCAGCCAGAGTCAGCACCTTCAGGGGAGGAGAGGGAGGGGAACCAGTGAGTGTAGAACTGAACCCAGCCAGAGTCAGCACCTTCAGGGGAGGAGAGGGAGGGGAACCAGTGAGTGTAGAACTGAACCCAGCCAGAGTCAGCACCTTCAGGGGAGGAGAGGAGGGGAACCAGTGAGTGTAGAACTGAACCCAGCCAGAGTCAGCACCTTCAGGGGAGGAGAGGGAGGGGAACCAGTGAGTGTAGAACTGAACCCAGCCAGAGTCAGCACCTTCAGGGGAGGAGAGGGAGGGGAACCAGTGAGTGTAGAACTGAACCCAGCCAGAGTCAGCACCTTCAGGGGAGGAGAGGGAGGGGAACCAGTGAGTGTAGAACTGAACCCAGCCAGAGTCAGCACCTTCAGGGGAGGAGAGGGAGGGGAACCAGTGAGTGTAGAACTGAACCCAGCCAGAGTCAGCACCTTCAGGGGAGGAGAGGGAGGGGAACCAGTGAGTGTAGAACTGAACCCAGCCAGAGTCAGCACCTTCAGGGGAGGAGAGAGAGGGGAACCAGTGAGTGTAGAACTGAACCCAGCCAGAGTCAGCACCTTCAGGGGAGGAGAGGGAGGGGAACCAGTGAGTGTAGAACTGAACCCAGCCAGAGTCAGCACCTTCAGGGGAGGAGAGGGAGGGGAACCAGTGAGTGTAGAACTGAACCCAGCCAGAGTCAGCACCTTCAGGGGAGGAGAGGGAGGGGAACCAGTGAGTGTAGAACTGAACCCAGCCAGAGTCAGCACCTTCAGGGGAGGAGAGGGAGGGGAACCAGTGAGTGTAGAACTGAACCCAGCCAGAGTCAGCACCTTCAGGGGAGGAGAGAGGGAACCAGTGAGTGTAGAACTGAACCCAGCCAGAGTCAGCACCTTCAGGGGAGGAGAGGGAGGGGAACCAGTGAGTGTAGAACTGAACCCAGCCAGAGTCAGCACCTTCAGGGGAGGAGAGGGAGGGGAACCAGTGAGTGTAGAACTGAACCCAGCCAGAGTCAGCACCTTCAGGGGAGGAGAGGGAGGGGAACCAGTGAGTGTAGAACTGAACCCAGCCAGAGTCAGCACCTTCAGGGGAGGAGAGGGAGGGGAACCAGTGAGTGTAGAACTGAACCCAGCCAGAGTCAGCACCTTCAGGGAGGAGACGAGGAGGAACCAGTGAGTGTAGAACTGAACCCAGCCAGAGTCAGCACCTTCAGGGGGAGAGGGAGGGGAACCAGTGAGTGTAGAACTGAACCCAGCCAGAGTCAGCACCTTCAGGGGAGGAGAGGGAGGGGAACCAGTGAGTGTAGAACTGAACCCAGCCAGAGTCAGCACCTTCAGGGGAGGAGAGGGAGGGGAACCAGTGAGTGTAGAACTGAACCCAGCCAGAGTCAGCACCTTCAGGGGAGGAGAGGGAGGGGAACCAGTGAGTGTAGAACTGAACCCAGCCAGAGTCAGCACCTTCAGGGGAGGAGAGAGAGGGGAACCAGTGAGTGTAGAACTGAACCCAGCCAGAGTCAGCACCTTCAGGGGAGGAGAGGGAGGGGAACCAGTGAGTGTAGAACTGAACCCAGCCAGAGTCAGCACCTTCAGGGGAGGAGAGGGAGGGGAACCAGTGAGTGTAGAACTGAACCCAGCCAGAGTCAGCACCTTCAGGGGAGGAGAGGGAGGGGAACCAGTGAGTGTAGAACTGAACCCAGCCAGAGTCAGCACCTTCAGGGGAGGAGAGGGAGGGGAACCAGTGAGTGTAGAACTGAACCCAGCCAGAGTCAGCACCTTCAGGGGAGGAGAGGGAGGGGAACCAGTGAGTGTAGAACTGAACCCAGCCAGAGTCAGCACCTTCAGGGGAGGAGAGGGAGGGGAACCAGTGAGTGTAGAACTGAACCCAGCCAGAGTCAGCACCTTCAGGGGAGGAGAGAGAGGGGAACCAGTGAGTGTAGAACTGAACCCAGCCAGAGTCAGCACCTTCAGGGGAGGAGAGGGAGGGGAACCAGTGAGTGTAGAACTGAACCCAGCCAGAGTCAGCACCTTCAGGGGAGGAGAGGGAGGGGAACCAGTGAGTGTAGAACTGAACCCAGCCAGAGTCAGCACCTTCAGGGGAGGAGAGGGAGGGGAACCAGTGAGTGTAGAACTGAACCCAGCCAGAGTCAGCACCTTCAGGGGAGGAGAGGGAGGGGAACCAGTGAGTGTAGAACTGAACCCAGCCAGAGTCAGCACCTTCAGGGGAGGAGAGGGAGGGGAACCAGTGAGTGTAGAACTGAACCCAGCCAGAGTCAGCACCTTCAGGGGAGGAGAGGGAGGGGAACCAGTGAGTGTAGAACTGAACCCAGCCAGAGTCAGCACCTTCAGGGGAGGAGAGAGAGGGAACCAGTGAGTGTAGAACTGAACCCAGCCAGAGTCAGCACCTTCAGGGGAGGAGAGGGAGGGGAACCAGTGAGTGTAGAACTGAACCCAGCCAGAGTCAGCACCTTCAGGGGAGGAGAGGGAGGGGAACCAGTGAGTGTAGAACTGAACCCAGCCAGAGTCAGCACCTTCAGGGGAGGAGAGGGAGGGGAACCAGTGAGTGTAGAACTGAACCCAGCCAGAGTCAGCACCTTCAGGGGAGGAGAGGGAGGGGAACCAGTGAGTGTAGAACTGAACCCAGCCAGAGTCAGCACCTTCAGGGGAGGAGAGAGAGGGAACCAGTGAGTGTAGAACTGAACCCAGCCAGAGTCAGCACCTTCAGGGGAGGAGAGGGAGGGGAACCAGTGAGTGTAGAACTGAACCCAGCCAGAGTCAGCACCTTCAGGGGAGGAGAGGGAGGGGAACCAGTGAGTGTAGAACTGAACCCAGCCAGAGTCAGCACCTTCAGGGGAGGAGAGGGAGGGGAACCAGTGAGTGTAGAACTGAACCCAGCCAGAGTCAGCACCTTCAGGGGAGGAGAGGGAGGGGAACCAGTGAGTGTAGAACTGAACCCAGCCAGAGTCAGCACCTTCAGGGGAGGAGAGGGAGGGGAACCAGTGAGTGTAGAACTGAACCCAGCCAGAGTCAGCACCTTCAGGGGAGGAGAGGGAGGGGAACCAGTGAGTGTAGAACTGAACCCAGCCAGAGTCAGCACCTTCAGGGGAGGAGAGGGAGGGGAACCAGTGAGTGTAGAACTGAACCCAGCCAGAGTCAGCACCTTCAGGGGAGGAGAGGGAGGGGAACCAGTGAGTGTAGAACTGAACCCAGCCAGAGTCAGCACCTTCAGGGGAGGAGAGGGAGGGGAACCAGTGAGTGTAGAACTGAACCCAGCCAGAGTCAGCACCTTCAGGGGAGGAGAGGGAGGGGAACCAGTGAGTGTAGAACTGAACCCAGCCAGAGTCAGCACCTTCAGGGGAGGAGAGGAGGGGAACCAGTGAGTGTAGAACTGAACCCAGCCAGAGTCAGCACCTTCAGGGGAGGAGAGGGAGGGAACCAGTGAGTGTAGAACTGAACCCAGCCAGAGTCAGCACCTTCAGGGGAGGAGAGGGAGGGGAACCAGTGAGTGTAGAACTGAACCCAGCCAGAGTCAGCACCTTCAGGGAGGAGAGGGAGGGGAACCAGTGAGTGTAGAACTGAACCCAGCCAGAGTCAGCACCTTCAGGGGAGGAGAGGGAGGGGAACCAGTGAGTGTAGAACTGAACCCAGCCAGAGTCAGCACCTTCAGGGGAGGAGAGGGAGGGGAACCAGTGAGTGTAGAACTGAACCCAGCCAGAGTCAGCACCTTCAGGGGAGGAGAGGGAGGGGAACCAGTGAGTGTAGAACTGAACCCAGCCAGAGTCAGCACCTTCAGGGGAGGAGAGGGAGGGGAACCAGTGAGTGTAGAACTGAACCCAGCCAGAGTCAGCACCTTCAGGGGAGGAGAGGAGGGGAACCAGTGAGTGTAGAACTGAACCCAGCCAGAGTCAGCACCTTCAGGGGAGGAGAGGGAGGGGAACCAGTGAGTGTAGAACTGAACCCAGCCAGAGTCAGCACCTTCAGGGGAGGAGAGGGAGGGGAACCAGTGAGTGTAGAACTGAACCCAGCCAGAGTCAGCACCTTCAGGGGAGGAGAGGGAGGGGAACCAGTGAGTGTAGAACTGAACCCAGCCAGAGTCAGCACCTTCAGGGGAGGAGAGGAGGGGAACCAGTGAGTGTAGAACTGAACCCAGCCAGAGTCAGCACCTTCAGGGGAGGAGAGAGAGGGAACCAGTGAGTGTAGAACTGAACCCAGCCAGAGTCAGCACCTTCAGGGGAGGAGAGGGAGGGGAACCAGTGAGTGTAGAACTGAACCCAGCCAGCGTCAGCACCTTCAGGGGAGGAGAGGGAGGGGAACCAGTGAGTGTAGAACTGAACCCAGCCAGAGTCAGCACCTTCAGGGGAGGAGAGGGAGGGGAACCAGTGAGTGTAGTACTGAACCCAGCCAGAGTCAGCACCTTCAGGGGAGGAGAGGGAGGGGAACCAGTGAGTGTAGAACTGAACCCAGCCAGAGTCAGCACCTTCAGGGGAGGAGACAGAGAGGAACAAGTGAGTGTAGAACTGAACCCAGCCAGAGTCAGCACCTCCAGGGGAGGAGAGGGAGGGGAACCAGTGAGTGTAGAACTGAACCCAGCCAGAGTCAGCACCTTCAGGGGAGGAGAGGGAGGGGAACCAGTGAGTGTAGAACTGAACCCAGCCAGAGTCAGCATCTTCTGGGAAGGAGAACGAGGAGAACCAGTGAGTGTGGAACTGAACCCAGCCAGAGTCAGCACCTTCAGGGGGAGAGGGAGGGGAACCAGTGAGTGTAGAACTGAACCCAGCCAGAGTCAGCACCTTCAGGGGGAGAGGGAGGGGAACCAGTGAGTGTAGAACTGAACCCAGCCAGAGTCAGCACCTTCAGGGGGAGAGGGAGGGGAACCAGTGAGTGTAGAACTGAACCCATTCAGAGTCAGCACCTTCAGGGGAGGAGAGGGAGGGGAAGCAGTGAGTGTAGAACTGAACCCAGCCAGAGTCAGCACCTTCAGGGGAGGAGAGGGAGGGGAACCAGTGAGTGTCGAACTGAACCCAGCCAGAGTCAGCACCTTCAGGGGAGGAGAGAGAGGGGAACCAGTGAGTGTAGAACTGAACCCAGCCAGAGTCAGCACCTTCAGGGGAGGAGAGAGGGGGAAGCAGTGAGTGTAGAACTGAACCCAGCCAGAGTCAGCACCTTCAGGGGAGGAGAGAGAGAGGAACCAGTGAGTGTAGAACTGAACCCAGCCAGAGTCAGCACCTTCAGGGGAGGAGAGGGAGGGGAACCAGTGAGTGTAGAACTGAACCCAGCCAGCGTCAGCACCTTCAGGGGAGGAGAGGGAGGGGAACCAGTGAGTGTAGAACTGAACCCAGCCAGAGTCAGCACCTTCAGGGGAGGAGAGGGAGGGGAACCAGTGAGTGTAGTACTGAACCCAGCCAGAGTGATCACCTTCAGGGGAGGAGAGGGAGGGGAACCAGTGAGTGTAGAACTGAACCCAGCCAGAGTCAGCACCTTCAGGGGAGGAGACAGAGAGGAACAAGTGAGTGTAGAACTGAACCCAGCCAGAGTCAGCACCTCCAGGGGAGGAGAGGGAGGGGAACCAGTGAGTGTAGAACTGAACCCAGCCAGAGTCAGCACCTTCAGGGGAGGAGAGGGAGGGGAACCAGTGAGTGTAGAACTGAACCCAGCCAGAGTCAGCACCTTCAGGGGAGGAGAAGAGAGGAACCAGTGAGTGTAGAACTGAACCCAGCCAGAGTCAGCACCTTCAGGGGAGGAGAGGGAGGGGAACCAGTGAGTGTAGAACTGAACCCAGCCAGAGTCAGCACCTTCAGGGGAGGAGAGGGAGGGGAACCAGTGAGTGTAGAACTGAACCCAGCCAGAGTCAGCACCTTCAGGGGAGGAGAGGGAGGGGAACCAGTGAGTGTAGAACTGAACCCAGCCAGAGTCAGCACCATCAGGGGAGGAGAGAGAAGTTGACTGAAAGGAAAAATGTTGGAGATGGTGCGATGGGTTTGGATTTCAGTACAGGGAGGAGCGAGAGTGTGTGGGACGGGGATTTACAGCTTTTGGAGAACGAGAGAGGAAAGAATGTTCCATAGAAACTAGAATTGTCTGTTATGAATTTGTAGAAAGTAGTTACAGTGATGTCTTTTGTAAACTCTTTTTACAGGGTGTTAAAAGAGGAGGATTTACAGACTGGAAGCTCAAACCAAACATCACGCCAAGATCTGGCAGAGTCACTCCTTTCATCAGGACCTGAATATCCTCGGCCTTTGAATGTGGAAGGAGAAATATGCAAACGGGAAACTCAAACCAAACATCATGTGAAGAGCTGACAGATTCACTCGACTGATCAGGACCTGAATATCATCGCGATTTGAATGTGGAAGGAGAAATGTTTGTCTGTTCTGTCTGTGGGAAAAGATTTCAAACATCAGTGTGACTGGAAAAGCACCGAGACACACACACCCGAGTGAGAGTGTTCCAGTGCACTGACTGTGGAAAGAGCTTTAACCAGTTACACAGCCTGAAAAAACATCGCACCGTTCACAGTGGGGAGAAACTGTGGGGCAACACGGTGGCATAGTGGTTAGCACTGGTGCCGCACAGCGCCAGGGACCCGGGTTCGAATCTGACCACGGGTGACTGTCTGTGTGGAGTTTGCACATTCTCCCCGTGTCTGCGTGGGTTTCCTCCGGGTGCTCCGGTTTCCTCCCACAGTCCAAAAATGTGCGGGTTAGGTTGATTTGGCTATGATAAATTGACCCTTAGTGTTAGGGGGGGATTAAATATGTGGGGTTATGGGGATAGGATGGGATATGTTAGGGGGAATTAAATACGTGGGGTTACGGGGGTAGGGTGGGATATGTGTACTGTGGGGAATTAAATACGTGGGGTTACGGGGGTAGGGTGGGATATGTGTACTGTGGGGATTAAAAGCAGGGACAGGGTACTGGATTTGGATGATCAGCCATGATCGTATTGAATGGTGGAGGAGGCTCGATGGGCCGAATGGCCTGCTCCTGCTCCTAGATTCTATGTTTCTATGTACACGTGTTCTGTGTGTGGACGAGGCTTTAACTGATCGTCCAACCTGGAGAGACACAAGGACACCCGCACCACGGAGAAACCGTGGAAATGTGGGGACTGTGGGAAGGGATTCAGTTACCCGTCCAAGGTGGAAATTCATCAACGCAGTCACACTGGGGAGAGGCCGTTCACCTGCTCCGTGTGTGGGAAGGGATTCAGTCTATTGTGCAACATGCTCAGACACCAAGGTGTTCACACTGTTGCCACACAGTTTAATAGCTCCGTGTGTGGAAATGAATTCACTCAATCGCCTAACCTGCCGAAACACCAGTGAGTTCACAATGACGAGAGTTTGTTTAAATATTCTGACTGTGGGAACTGCTTTAAAAGCTCTGAGGAACTGATTAAACACCATGGTGTTCACACTGGGGAGAGGCCGTTCACCTGCTCCCTGTGTGGGAAGGGATTCACTAACTCCTCCAGCCTCACTGAACACCAACTTGTTCACTCTAATAAGAGACCGTTTAAATGTTCTGACTGTGAGAAGAGCTTTAAAACAACAAAGGATCTGATGCAACAACAACGCACTCATACTGGGGAGAGGCCATTTACCTGCTCCGTGTGTGGAAACAGATTCACAAATTCATCCAGCTTGCGGAAACACCAGTCTGTTCACACTGGAGAGAGGCCATTTACCTGCTCCGTGTGTGGGAATGGATTCACTCAGTCATCCCACCTCGCTGCACATCAACTTGTTCACACTGGGGAGAGGCCGTTTAAATGTTCTGACTGTGAGCCGAGCTTTAAAAGCACAGCTGATCTCCTGAGATACCAGCGAGGTCACACTGGGGAGAGGCCGTTCACCTGCTCCATGTGGGAACAGATTCACTCGTTCATCTTACCTGCTGTCACACCAGCGAGTTCACACTGGGGAGAGGTCGTTCACCTGCTCTGAGTGTGGGGAGGGATTCACCCGGTCATCCCACCTGCTGGCACACCAGCGAGTTCACAAGTCACTGCAGGGGTTGGATTCTGCTGTTATTGCTGCTGTTAATCACATCCAGGACTGAACCATGTTCATTCTGACATTTTTTTTTTTTCTGCTGATCTTAAACTCTAACCCAGTTATTGGGGTTATTAAGATTCTGATTATCTGTCGAATAAATCAGCTTTGTTTCAAATACACAATGTGTTGAGTATTTGATTTCTCCAAGATAAGAGGAGACTAATTGATGTCCTGTTACCGACTGCGCCTTTTCACCTTTCTAACTCTAGATTATTTCAGTTCTCACACCTTCGGTTACTCTCATGGACAAGTCCCAGCTCCCCATACATTCCAGAGTGCCTCTCCCAGCCTTGGTATCCAGGGAAGGTCTCGGTAACACGCCCAGGATCACTAAACACAAAACCCAGTCTGTTAATCACTGTCAGCTACTGGGCTTAGCGTGTGACCCACAGCATCTCTCTCACATTCGATGGGTGAATAGAGCATCACGCCTGCAATCTTCGTTTTGAATTTGCCCTTGCCCTGGGTTTTCCGATGAGCTTGTGCTGGGGCCCAGTGGGTTGTCACTGCTCCGGGGTATTTCCGGGCATGTCCTCACTGCCCCTGGAATTCCCACACATTGCCCCCTGGGTGTGAGGCCAGCGCTCTGTGCCTTTAAACACTGGAGTGAAGCCGAGTCCTGCAGGCACACAGTCACCAGGAGGAGTTTCTAACTGTCTGGACCGACCTTTTGGGGAGATTATCCCACTTTTGGGCCAGTTGTGGTTTCTTCCCATTGTCCCATTGCTTGTTCCCTTGGATTGGCTCATACGACAACCCTCTCATCCCGGGAATCAATCTAGTGAAGCTTCGTTGCACCGCCTCTAAGGCAAGTATATCCTTCAGCATGATCCCGTTCGACTGTTGGTCGCAAACTTCCCAGCCCCGCCCGGCTCTTCCTATTGGTCCGGAGCACCTGTCAATCACCCGGGAATTGTGAGCTGAGCAGGCACGAGCGCGGGAGGCGACTGTGGGTGAGGCAGCAGGTGAGAGATGGGGGGAGGGAGCGGGTTAATAAACCCCGGGGGGACGCGGGCTGCACACAGCGAGTGCGGCCCCAGGCACAGCCCGGAGAAAACACTCAACATTATCCGCCTCCCCACAACTACCCGCCAGTTTAAGACACAAACTCCGGGACAACCAGGAAGTGCTGGGAAATCCCCGGCGAGTCAGGGAGCGTCCGTAAATGGAGGAGAAATGGAGACTGGTCAGGGAGCGTCTGTAAATGGAAAAGAAATGGAGACTGGTCAGGGAGCGTCTGTAAATGGAAGAGAAATGGTGATGGTCAGGGAGTGTCTGTAACTGGAGGAGAAATGGTGACTGGTCAGGGAGCATCTGTAAATGGAAGAGAAATGGTGACAGATCAGGGAGTGTCTGTAAATGGAAGAGAAGTGGTGATGGTCAGGGAGCGTCTGTAAATGAAGCAAAAATGGTGACAGGGCAGGGAGCGTCTGTAAATGAAGGAGAAATGCTGACAGGTCAGGGAGTGTCTGTAAATGAAAGAAATGGTGATTGGTCTGGGCACGTCTGTAAATGTTGGAGAAATGCTGATGGTCAGGGAGAACCCCTCACCAAAATTGGGGGATGTTACAGGGGGAATGCTTGAAGGGATGGTCAGAGTTTTGGAAAGAGGGGTAGAGCCAGAGTCAGCACCTTCAGGGGAGGAGAGAGAGGAACCAGTGAGTGTAGAACTGAACCCAGCCAGAGTCAGCACCTTCAGGGGAGGAGAGGGAGAGGAACCAGTGAGTGCAGAACTGAACCCAGCCAGAGTCAGCACCTTCAGGGGAGGAGAGGGAGGGGAACCAGTGAGTGTAGAACTGAACCCAGCCAGAGTCAGCACCTTCAGGGGAGGGGAGGGAGGGGAATCAGTGAGTGTAGAACTGAACCCAGCCAGAGTCAGCACCTTCAGGGGTGGAGAGGGAGAGGCACCAGTGAGTGCAGAACTGAACCCAGCCAGAGTCAGCACCTTCGGGGGAGGAGAGCGAGAGGAACCAGTGAGTGTAGAACTGAACCCAGCCAGAGTCAGCACCTTCAGGAGAGGAGAGGGAGGGGAACCAGTGAGTGTAGAACTGAACCCAGCCAGAGTCAGCACCTTCAGGGGTGGAGAGGGAGAGGCACCAGTGAGTGCAGAACTGAACCCAGCCAGAGTCAGCACCTTCGGGGGAGGAGAGCGAGAGGAACCAGTGAGTGTAGAACTGAACCCAGCCAGAGTCAGCACCTTCAGGGGAGGAGAGTGAGGGGAACCAGTGAGTGTAGAACTGAACCCAGCCAGAGTCAGCACCTTCAGGGGAGGAGAGGGAGAGGAACCAGTGAGTGTAGAACTGAACCCAGCCAGAGTCAGCACCTTCAGGGGAGGAGAGTGAGGGAAACCAGTGAGTGTGGAACTGAACCCAGCCAGAGTCAGCACCTTCAGGGGAGGAGAGAAAGTGGGGAGGAGAGAAAGTAGCATCTTTAACCGTTTCCACCGAATCTGACTCGGGAGAAAGGACAGGAGCCAGGCTGGGTGGTGGGTTTCCTTCCCTGAGGGACATTAGTGAACCAGTTGGGTTTTTATGACAATCCGGCCGCTTTCATGGCCACTTTTTTCTGCTGCCTGTCCCACAAATGACCAGATTTATTGAGTTAGATTTCACAACCTGCCTTTGTATTTTTGTGGGTTCTCTCTCACGCTCCCTTTTTACTGTTTAAATTCATTTTACAGAGTATGAGAAGGGGAGGATTTGTAGACAGGAAGATCAAACCAAACATCACATCAAGATCTGACAGAGTCACTTGATTCATCAGGACCTGAATATCATCGGCCTTTGAACATGGAAGCAAAAAGCACCGTTCACAGCGGGGAGAAACCGTACACGTGTTCTGTGTGTGGACGAGGCTTCAGCCGATCATCTAGCCTGTCGAGACACAAGTACAGTCACACCGGGGAGCAACCCTGGAAATGTGGGGACTGTGGGAAGGGATTCAGTTACCCGTCCGAGCTGGAAACTCATCGGCGCGCTCACACTGGGGAGAGGCCGTTTATTTGCTACCTATGTGGGAAGGGATTCACTCTCTTGTCCATCCTCCTGAAACATCAGCGAGTTCACACTGACGAGAGACTATTCAGTTGCTCTCATTGCGGGAAGAGGTTCACGCAGTCATCCCACCTCATTGCACACCAGCGAGTTCACACTGGGGAGAGGCCGTTCACCTGCTCCGTGTGTGGGAAAGGACTCACTCGGTCATCCCACCTGCTGAGACACCAGCGAGTTCACACTGGGGAGAGGCCGTTCACCTGCTCCGTGTGTGGGAAGGGATTCACTCAGTCATCCCACCTGCTGACACACCAGAGAGTTCACACTGGGGAGAGGCCGTTCACCTGCTCCGTGTGTGGGAAAGGACTCACTCGGTCATCCCACCTGCTGAGACACCAGCGAGTTCACACTGGGGAGAGGCCGTTCACCTGCTCCGTGTGTGGGAAGGGATTCACTCGGTCATCCCACCTGCTGACACACCAGAGAGTTCACACTGGGGAGAGGCCGTTCACCTGCTCCGTGTGTGGGAATGGATTTACTCGGTCATCCCACCTGCTGACACACCAGCGAGTTCACACTGGCGACAGGCCGTTCACCTGCTCCGTGTGTGGGAAGGGATTCACTCAGTCATCCCACCTGCTGACACACCAGGGAGTTCACACTGGGGAGAGGCCGTTCACCTGCTCTGTGTGTGGGAAGGGATTCACTCAGTCATCCAACCTGCTGGGACACCAGAGAGTTCACACTGGGGAGAGGCCGTTCACCTGCTCCGTGTGTGGTAATGGATTTACTCGGTTATCCCACCTGCTGACACACCAGCGAGTTCACATATAACTACAGGGGTTGGATTCTGCAGTTGTTGCTGCTGTTAATCATATCCAGGACTGAACCATGTTCATTCTGACAGTTGGGGTTTGTTTCTGCTGGTGTTAATAACCGGTATAACTGGGCTGGAGTTTAAAATTCTCGAAATTCTGCGGCAATCTAGAGTAAAAATACTTACTTGGAGGAAGGGAAATTTCAGTGGGTTGAGAATGGATCTGGCCCGGGTAAATTGGAATCAAAGATTGGCAGGCAAAACTGCATTCGAACAATGGGCTGCCTTTAAAGAGGAGATGGTTCAGGCACAGTTGAGGTACATTCCCACGCGGGGGAAAGGTAGGGCAACTGAAGCCAGAGCTCCCTGGATGACAAAAGAGATAGAGAGTAAGATGAAGCAGAAAAAGAACGTCTATGACAGATGTCAGGTTGAGAATACAAGTGACAATCCAGCTGAATACAGAAAGTTCAGAGAGGAAGTGAAAAAGAAAATAAGAGGGGCAAAGAGAGAGTATGAGAATAGATAGGCAGCTAACATAAAAGGGAATTCAAAAGTCTTCTATAGACATATAAATAATAAATGGGTAGTAAGACGAGGGGTGAGGCCGATTAAGGACCACAAAGGGGGTTTTGCTAGTGCTGTTGGGAAGGATTTAAACTAGTTTGTCAGGGGGCTGGGAACCTAAGTGTGGGCCCAGAACAGAGAGAAACAAAGCTGGAAGTGCAAGTTAGAAAAGTAGTCAGCAAAACTAGTAGGGAGCAGAAACAAAGGCCAACAGTAAAGAGGGTCAAAGTGCAGAAAAATATTAAACAGGCAAAGTTGAAGGCACTTTATCTAAATGCACGTAGCATTCGCAACAAGGTGGATGAATTAATGGCACTAATAGTAGTAAATGGGTATGATGTAATTGCCATTACAGAGACATGGTTACAGGGTAACCAAAGCTGGGAACTGAATGTTCCAGGGTACTCAACATTTAGGAAGGACTGACAAAAAGGAAAAGGAGGTGGGGTAGCGCTGTTAATAAGGGATGAGGTCGGTACGGTAGAGATAAAAGATCTTGGCTTGGCAGATCGTGATGTAGAACTGGAATCAGTTTGGGTGGAGCTAAGAAACAGCAAAGGACGGAAAACATTGGTGGGAGTTGTGTATAGGCCACCAAACAGTAGTGGTAATGTAGGGCACAGTATCAATCAAGAGATTAGAAGTGCATGTAACAAGGGCAATACGGTAATCATGGGGGACTTTAATCTACATATTGACTGGGCAAATCAAATTACCACTAATGGTGTGGAGGACGAATTCTTGGAATGCATGCAAGATGATTTCTTGGATCAGTATGTGGAGGAACCAACCAGGGAACAGACTATTCTGGATCTGGTACTGTGTAATGAGAAAGGGCTAATCAATAATCTTGTGGTAAAGGGGGCTTTAGGGACAAGTGACCATAATATGATTGAATTTTATATTAAATTTGAGAGTGATGTAGTCCTATCTGAAACTACGGTCTTCAATCTAAACAGAGGAAACTACAAGGGCATGAGGGACAAGTTGGCCATGGTAGATTGGGAGACTACACTAAAAGGTATGAAGGTGGACATACAATGGCTAACATTCAAGGAAATAAAGCATAATTTGCAACAAACATATATTCCTCTAGGCCTTAAAAACCCAAAAGGAAAAGTGATCCAACCATGGCTAACAAAAGAAATAAAAGCTAGTATTAAGTCAAAGGAGGAAGCTTATAAAGTTGCCAGAAAAAGCGGTCAGCCTGAGGATTGGGATCTTTTTAGAAATCAGCAAAGGGGGACCAAGAAATTGATAAAGAAGGGGAAAATGGAATATGAGCACAAACTAGCGAAAAATATAAAAACGGATTGTAAAAGCTTCTATAGGTATGTGAAAAGGAAAAGGCTGGTGAAGGTAAATGTAGATCCTTTACAGTCAGAGACGGGAGAATTTATAATGGGGAATGAGGAAATGGCTGAGAAATTAAATAAATACTTTGTTTCTGTCTTCACGGAGGAAGACACAAAAAACCTCCCAGAAATGCGAGAAAACCAAGGGTGTGGTGAGAATGAGGAACTTAAAGAAATTATTATTAGTAAAAAAACAGTACGAGCAAAATTAATGGGACTAAAAGTCGATAAATCTCAAGGACCGGATGACCTACATCCTAGGGTTTTGAAAGAGGTGGCCATTGGGATAGTGAACGCATTGGTTGTCATCTTCCAAAATTCTATAGATTCTGGAACGATTCCTGCAGATTGGAGGATAGCAAATGTAATCCCGCTATTTAAGAAAGGAGGGAGAGAGAAAACGGGAAACTACAGACCTATTAGCCTCACATCAGTAGTTGGGAAAATGCTGGAATCTATTATAAAGGATGCAATAACTGGGCACTTAGAAACTAATAGTAAGATTGGGCAGAGTCAACATGGATTTATGAAAGGGAAGTCCTGTTTGACAAACCTATTGGAGTTCTTTGAGGATGTAACTAGTAGAGTAGACAAAGGGGAACCGGTAGATGTGGTGTATTTAGATTTTCAGAAGGCCTTCAATAAGGTCCCACACAAGAGGTTGGTGAACAAAATTAGGACACATGGAATTGGGGGTAATATACTAGCATGGATTGAGAATTGGTTAACAGACAGAAAACAAAGAGTAGGGATAAACGGGTCTTTTTCAGGATGGCAGGCTGTGACTAGTGGGGTACCGCAAGGATCGGTGCTTGGGCCCCAGCTATTCACAATCTATATCAATGATTTGGATGAGGGGACTAAATGTAACATTTCCAAATTTGCTGATGACACAAAGCTAGGTGGCAGTGTCAGTTGCGAAGAGAATGTGAAGAGGCTTCAAGGGGATCTCCACGGGCTCAGTGAGTGGGCAAGAACATGGTAGATGGAATATAATGTGGATAAATGTGAAGTTATCCACTTTGGTAGAAAAAACAGAAAGGCCAAGTATTTCCTAAATGGTGAAAGATTGGGGAATGCAGATGCTCAAAGGGACCTGGGTGTCCTTGTACATGAGTCACTGAAAGTGCTTGTGCTGGTGCAGCAAGCCATTAGGAAGGCAAATGGTATGCTGGCCTTCATTACAAGAGGATTTGAGTACAGGAGTAAAGAAGTCTTACTCCAATTATATAGGGCCTTGGTGAGACCACACCTGGAGTACTGTGTACAATTTTGGTCTCCTTACCTAAGGAAGGATATACTTGCCACGGAGGGAGTGCAATGAAGGTTCAAGAGATGGATTCCTGGGATGGCGGGACTGTCGTATGAGAAGAGATTGAGTAAACTAGGCCTGTATTCTCTTGAATTCAGAAGAATGAGAGGGGATCTCATTGAAGCATACAAAATTATTACAGGGCTTGATCGGGTGGATGCTGAGGATTTTTCCCTTGGCTGGGGAGTCTAGAACCAGGGGCCACAGCCTCAGGATAAGGGGTGGGCCATTCAGGACTAAGATGAGAAGAAATTTCTTCACACAGAGGGTGGTAAATATTTGGAATTCTCTACCCCAGAGGGCTGTGGAGGCTCAGTCATTGGGTATATTCAAAACAGAAGTGGATATATTTCTGACTAGTAAGGGCATCAAGGGATATGGCGATAGGACCGGTGAATGGAGTTGAGGCAGAAGATCAGCCATGATCTCATTGAATGGCGGAGCAGGCTCGAAGGGCCGAATGGCCCACTCCTGCCCCTATTTCTTATGAGACCTATGCATGGAGGCAGAGGGCATGGCTGAGGTACTAAATGAGTACTTTGCATCTTCACCAAGAAGATACTGCCAAAGTCATAGTGAAAGAGGAGGTGGTGGAGATACTGGATGAGATAAGAATTGATAAAGAGGAGATACTAGAAAGGCTGTCTGAACTTAAAGTTGATAAGTCACCAGGACCTGATGGGATGCATCCTCGGATGCTGAGGGAGGTTAAGGATGAAATCACGGAGGTGCGGGCCATAATCTTCCAATCCTCCTTAGATACAGGGGTGGTGCCAGAGGACTGGAGAATTGCAAATGTTACACCCTTGTTCAAAAGAGAATGTAAGGATAAACCCAGCAACTACAGACCAGTCAGTTTAACCTCGGTAGTGGGGAAGCTTTTGGAAACGATAATCAGGGACAAAGTTAACAGTCACTTGGACAAGTGTGGATTAATTAAGGAAAGCCAGCATGGATTTGTTAAAGGCAAATCGTGTTTAACTAACTTGATCGAGTTCTTCGATGAGGTAACAGAGAGGGTTGATGAGAGTAATGTGGTTGATATAGTGTCCATGGATTTCCAAAAGGTGTTTGATAAAGTGCCACATAATAGGCTTGCCAGCAAAGTTGAAGCCCATGGAATAATAGGGACAGTGGCAGGACGGATATGAAATTGGCTAAGTGACAAGAAACAGAGAGTAGTGGTGAACAGTTGTTTTTCGGACTGGAGGAAGGTGTTCCCCAGGGGTCGGTACTAGGATCACTGCTTTTCTTGATATATATTAATGATTTGGACTTAGGTGTACAGGGCACAATTTCAAAATTTGCAGATGACACAAAAATTGGAAGTATAGTGAACAGTGAGGAGGAGAGTGATAGACTTCAGGAAGACAGACAGGCTGGTGAAATGGGCGGACACGTGGCAGATGAAATTTAACGCAGAAAAGTGCGAAGTGATACATTTTGGTAGGAAGAATGAGGAGAGGCAATATAAACTAAAGGGTACAATTCTAAAGTGGGTGCATGAACAGAGAGCTGGGGGTTTATGTGCACAAATCATTGAAGGTGGCAGGGCAGGTTGAGAAAACGGTTAAAAAAGCATACGGGATCCTGGGCTTTATAAATAGAGGCATAGAGTCCAAAAGCAAGGAGGTTATGATGAAACTTTATAAAACACTGGTTCAGCCTCAACTGGAGTATTGTGTCCAATTCTGGCACCGCACTTTAGGAAGGATGTGAAGGCCTCAGAGAGGGTGCAGAAAAGATTTACAAGAATGGTTCCAGGGATGAGGGACTTCAGTTACGTGGATAGACTGGAGAAGCTGGGGTGTTTCTCCTTAGAGCAGAGAAGGTTGAGAGGAGATTTGATAGAGGTGCTCAAAATCATGAGAGGTCTAGACAGAGTAGATAGAGAGAAACTGTTCCCATTGGCGGAAGGGTCGAGAACCAGAGGACACAGATTTAAGGTGATTGACAGAAGAACCAAAGGAGACATGACGAAAAACTTTTTTACGCAGCGAGTGGTTAGGATCTGGAATGCACTGCCTGAAAGGGTGGTGGAGGCAGATTCAATCACAGCTTTCAAAAGGGAATTGGATAAGTACCTGAAGGAAAAAGAATTGCAGGGCTACGGGGAAAGGGCGGGGGAGTGGGACTAGCTGAAGTGGTCTTGCAGAGAGCCGGCACGGGCTCGACAGGCCGAATGGCCTCCTTCTGTCCTGTAACCATTCTATGATTCTATATATGTCAAATAAATCAGCTTTGTTTCAAACACAGTGTGTTGAGTCCTTGACATCTCCAAGATAAGAGAAGACTAATTGATGTCCTGTTACCGACTGCTCCATTTTTGGGCCTTTTCTCCTCTCTAATTCTAGATTATTTCAGTTCTCATACCTTCGGTTACTCTCATGGACAAGTCCCAGCTCCCCATACCTTCCAGAGTGCCTCTCCTAGCCTTGGTATTCAGGGAAGGTCTCGGTAACACGCCCGGGATCACTAAACACAAAACCCAGTCTGTTAATCACTTTCAGCTACTGGACTTAGCGTGTGCCCCACAGCATCTCTCACCTTCGATGTGTGAATAGAGCATCACGCCTGCAAACTGCGTTTTAAATTTCAATCCACTCAGAAAATGTATTTAACAAAATACGAACAACTAAACACGTCACGGCCCAATAATCCTGCTCTATGTTCACAGGAGGAAGCCTGTTATCGAACTCCTTGAGTGGGCAAAATAATGAAAAATCCCAAATGTAAGAGCCTCTCGAATGCTTTGTAAATACCTTTCAAATCCTGAACGGTTCCTGCCTTATTCTAGAATTCCCCATCCCTGTGGGAGTCGATATTGGTCAAAAACTGCTAATTGGAAATTTTTAACCGATTTTTCAGCTGTTTCAAGCTGACCAGGTCCTTCACTCAGAGAATCTCCAAGGAGACTCTTTGATTTAAACACAGCTCTCCCCTCTTTTATATCCGGGATTAGATTACTGGGAATTTGAATACCTGACCACTCAAATTTAAAAGGGCCCGTCAGTGATACACAGACTGAACCAATCACACAGCTCTGGGTCAGTTTGAATGATTCCTCTCTCCAGCCTGTAACCGATGAAACTTGTAACACTGAGGCTGAAATTCCACTGTCGTGCGCCGGGGGTGCAGGCAGTGCTGGGCACAGAGGGAGCAGCAAACCGGGTTCAGAGAGGGCACAGTGGGCCGGCCCTTGACCTGGGTTTTCCGATGAGCTTGTCCTGGGGCCCAGTGGGCTCTCACTGCTCCGGGGTATTTCCGGGCATGTCCTCACTGCCCCTGGAATTCCCACACATTGCCCCCTGGGTGTGAGGCCAGCGCTCTGTTCCTTTAAACACTGGAGTGAAGCCGAGTCCTGCAGGCACACAGTCACCAGGAGGAGTTTCTAACTGTCCGGACCGACCTTTTGGGGAGATTATCCCACTTTTGGGCCGGTTGTGATTTCTTCCCATTGTCCCGTTGCTTGTTCCCTTGGATTGGATCTTTATTTGTTCCCTTTGGTTTGGGTTCAGTTTCACTGCTGGACCCACCACTCAAAGCACTTTGTCTGATCTGCCCCCGGGAATGAGCAGACTCCTCCCTCACCTCCCACACTGCACCATCTCTCCTCCTCTTTCCCCCTTGGTTGTGTTCCACACTCTGGGCCTTGGGCCTTCCCCGGGGATTCTCAGTATGAACAGGTGGGATGTGTTTGGAGACAGGGTGTCTCCGCTCTCCACCTTTAAAGGGACAAGGAGACGACCAGCTGGGCTGAATGGCCCTGCTTTATGACATCACTGCAGTGCCTAGCAACCAACCTCCCTGAGCCCTGCTCATTATGGGCTGGGTTTAGCTCAGTGCTGTTACAGGAAGGGAAACAGGAGCAGGATTCGCCCCGTGTGGAGCCCAGGATTAATGGGGAGAGGTACAGGATCAATTTATACCTTATTGAGTGAGAAATGTCATTGCCCCGGACACTCCCTGTCCCTCGGTATCTGTGTCGGGGAGCGGCTGATGGGTTTACTCTGTATCTAACCCGTGCTGTACCCGACTGGAGAGTGTTTGATGCTGACACTAGGGGCTCAGCTCCACGAGCACCACATTTAACCCAAAGATGATCTGATAAACCCATCAGCTTCTCCCCTGGACACAGGTCCTGAAGGACAGGGGAGTGTCTCTGATATTTTGGTCGGTGTCGTTGATCAAGTTTAAACACCTCGCTCACATCTCCTCTCACCCTGCTTTGTTCTAATGAGAAGTGCCCCAGTTTCTCTCATCTCTCCTCCTGGGAAAGAGAAGTTCGCCTCAGTTAGAAACTCAAACAGGCGCTTCACTACAGACAGGTCATCATGAGGAAACATTTCTTTACCCAGCGAGTTATTATGATCTGAAATGCACTGCCTGAAAGGGTGGAGGAAGCAGATTCAAGAGTAACTTTCAAAAGAGAATTGGATAAATATTTGAAGGGAAAACATTTACCGGGATATGGGGAAAGAGCAAGGGAGTGGGACTAATTGGATAGCTCTCCCAAAGAGCTGGCACAAGCATGATGGGCCGAATGGCCACCTTTTGTGCTGTATCGTTCTCTGATTCTCTGATAACTAAAGCCTCTCATCCGTGGTATAACCTCAGTGAATTTATTCTGCAGCCTCTCTGTGACCCCGACATCCTTCCTAGTGTAAGATTCCCAAAACTTATTCTAACTGCAGCCGAACCGATGGTTTTGTTTTCTACGCCCCATTTATAAAAAATCTCGGGTAACATTTTTAAACCGCTTTATAAACTTGTCCTCCAACTTTTAAAGATTTGTGTATCTGATCTCCCTGTAGATTTTAGAGATATTAACATAACATGGCTAAAATACATTGAGATCAAATGTCTGATATAATGTGTATTGTGGGAAAGAGAAGTTTAGTCTGAGTTAGAAACTCAAACAGGTGTTTCACTGCAGACAGGTCACCATGGCAACACTGATAAGACATTCCATTCACTGAATCGACTGGTTGGAATCTGTAATCAGATCAGGGGAAAGAACAGGGTTTGTCTGTTATTAACCACAATATAAGCTCAGAATCATAGAATGGTTACAGCACAGAAGGAGGCCATAAAGCCTGTCGAGCCCGTGCCGGCTCTCTGCAAGATCACTTCAGCTAGTCCCACTCCCCGCCCTTTCCCCTTAGCCCTGCAAATGTTTTTCCTTCAGGTACTTATCCAACTCCCTTTTGAAAGCCGTGATTGAATCTGCCTCCACCACCCTTTCAGGCAGTGCATTCCAGATCCTAACCACTCGCTGCGTAAAAAAGTTTTTCCTCATGTCGCCTTTGGTTCTTTTGCCAATCACCTTAAATCTGTGTCCTCTGGTTCTCAACCCTTCCGCCAATGAGAACAGTTTCTCTCTCTCTACTCTGCCTAGACCCCTCGTGATTTTGAACACCTCTATCAAATCTCCTCTCACCCTTCTCTGCTCCAAGGAGAACAACCCCAGCTTCTCCAGTCTATCCACGTAACTAAAGTTCCTCATCCCTGGCCTCATTCTTGTAAATCTTTTCTGCACTCTCTCTAAGGCCTTCACATCCTTCTTAAAGTGTGGTGCCCAGAATTGGACACAATACTCCAGTTGAGGCCGAACCAGTGTTTTATGAAGGTTCATCATAACTTCTTTGCTTTTGTTGCCTCTTGTTGCTGGCTCCAGGCACTGGAGCGGTTCCTGTGTGTTCAGCTCTCAGCTGCAGTCAGTACCTGGGCCGGGCTCAGCACATCTATGTCCACGTTGTCATATTGACACGGAGGGCTGTGCAGGCTTCTCGTCCACCTCAGTCAGGGCGAGAGGTCTCGACCACTCGTGCAAGTCTACGGGCATGTTGTGGCCGCACTGCGGACAGCCCGGGCTTAGGCTGCGCGAGCTGGAGCCGCGTGAGCTACACTGGAGAAGGTTGAGATACCAGAAATAGTGGGGAACCAAGGGGCTAATGAGAGTGAGGAACTTAAAGTAATTCATATCAGTCGAGAAAAAGTACTTGAGAAACTAATGGGACTAAAAGCCGACAAATCCCCTGGACCTGATGGCCTACATCCTAGGGTTCTAAAAGAGGTGGCTACAGAGATAGTGGATTCATTGGTTGTGATCTTCCAAAATTCCCTAGATTCTGGAAAGGTCCTCGTGGAATGGAAGGTAGCAAATGTAACCCCGCTATTCAAGAAAGGAGGGAGAGAGAAAACAGGGATCTACAGGCCAGTTAGCCTGACATCAGTCCTCGGGAAAATGCTGGAATTTATTAAGGAAGTGGAACAGGGCACTTAGAAAATGATAATATGATTAGGCAGAGTCAGCATGGTTTTATGAAAGAGAAATCGTGTTTGCATAAAGCTCAAAAGTGGGTTCCAAATCATTAATGCTCCAGCTTCCAAGATTGGGAAGTGAACAGCTGTGAAATGGTAGGTTTTATACCACTTTTGCAGCTTTCACCTATTCACAGCAATCCACAGTCATTGAGAACACGACATACTCACCTGACGTGATAGCCGCTCTCCGGGAACCTCGTTATAAACCTGGTAAAATGGTAATTACATGGGAAAATGGTGCTTAACTACCTTTTAACAAGCTTTAAAGTATCTAAATTGGCTGACCAGCCGCTTGGTGTCGGGTCTGTTCAGGGATGACAGACCCGACACTTAGGAAACTCACAAGGAGGGGGTTCAGAGCGGGATACCGACCCGGTCAATCTTTGTGGATTTGACAGCAGACCCGCCTCCAAACCTGCACTCTGAGCGCCAGCAAAATTCAGCCCTTGGAGTACTGCGTACAGTTCTGGTCGCCATATTATGAAAAGGATATAGAGGCACTGGAGAGAGTTCAGAGAAGATTTAGAAGGATGATACCAGAAATATGAGGGTATACATATCAGGAAAGGATGAACAGGCTGTGGGTCTCTTTTCTCTTGAAAAAAGGCTGAGCGGTGACCTAATAGTGGTCCTTAAAATTCTGAAAAATGTTGAAAGAGTGGATACAGAGAGAATGTTTCCACTTGTGGGGAAGAGCATAACTAGAGGCCATCAATATAAGATTGTCACCAAGAAATCCAATAGGGAATTTAGAAGAAACTTCTTTACCCAAAGAGTGGTGAGAATGTGGAACTCGCTACCACAGGGAGCGGTTGAAGCGAATAGTATCGATGCATTTAAGGGGAGGCTAGCCAGGCAGATGAGGGAGAAGGGAATAGAGGGTTACGCTGATAGATTTAGATGAGGAAAGACGGGAGGAGGCTCGAGTGGAGCATAAACCCCGGCATGGACTGGTTGGGCCGAATGGCCTGTTTCTGTGCCGTATATCCTGCGTAATCCAATGTAATTCCAACAATCTCAGTTTTACAATTTTCAATTCACTATTTCCTGTAAACCAATTTTTAAAACCTGAGCCAGTGTGTTGTGAGACAAAGAGCCTTGTGTCCAATAAGGGGAATAAAGGCCCACAGCCTCCCCTGGCCCCGGGCCCTGAACAAGGGACTGGAGAAACTCGCTGCCCCGCGGATCAGACAATCAGCCGGCGCTAGTCCCGCCCCTCGGGCTCCCCGATTGGTTGGAGGACCCGCCGCCGGCTCGCTCCTCCAGCCCCGCCCCACTCGCTCTCTATTGGTCGGAAGCTCCCGTCAATCAGGCCGTGGACCCGGGTCACGTGTCCCTCACCGACTTTACAAAGAAAGCCCCGCGCGGTCGCTGGGCGGAGCAGCAGGTCGGCAGGAGCGGGTTTGGGAGATTAATAAACTGCGGGTAGGCCGCGCCGCAGGGTTTATAAAGTTGGAGAACGGCCTCAGGCCCGAATGAGATCCCGCGGCCCGGTCTGTATTCCGCCGGACGGCAGCGGTGAGGCTTTTTCTCGGTGACAGGCCCGGGTTACGCGCCGCCATCTTGGTGGAGGAAAGACGAACCGATTCCACCGACAACACGGCGCATGCGCGGCCATCTTGGTAAAGGAACAGTGAGTGGGCGGGGCTTCAGGGTCCCAGTGACCAGGAGAGACAATCATTGACTCATTGATTTTATTCTCACTCTGCACACAGCGGGTGTGGAACTGAACCCAACCAGAGTAGAGGGAGGGAGAAAACTGGGAGTGGAGGAAAGAAATGTTGGAGATGGTGCGATGGGTTTGGATTTCAGCACAGGGAGGAGGGAGAGAGTGTGGGACGGGGATTTACAGCTTTGGGGGAACAAGAGAGGTAAAAATGTTCCATAGAAACTAGAATTGTCTGTTCTGAATTTCTATCCTGTACTTACAGTGATGTCTTTTGCAAACTCCTTTAATAGGGTGTTCAAAGGGCAGGATTTGCAGACGGGAAACTCAAACCAAACATCACCTCAACATCTGACAGAGATACTCGATTCATCAGGACCTGAATATCATCGGCCTTTGAATGTGGAAGGACAAATGTTTGTCTGTTGTGTCCGTGGGAAAAGATTTCAAACATCAGTGTGACTGGAAAAGCACCGAGACACACACACCCGAGTGAGAGTGTTCCAGTGCACTGACTGTGGAAAGAGCTTTAACCAGTTACACAGCCTGAAAAAACATTGCACCGTTCACAGCGGGGAGAAACCGTACACGTGTTCTGTGTGTGGACGAGGCTTCAACTGATCGTCCAACCTGGAGAGACACAAGGACACCCGCACCATGGAGAAATGTGAGGACTGTAAATGTGAAGACTGTGGGAAGGGATTCAATTACCCGTCAGATCTGGAAAAACATCGACGAAGTCACACCGGGGAGAGGTCGTTCACCTGTTCCGTGTGTGGGGAGGGATTCACTCAGAGATGCAACCTTCTCAGACACCAGCGAGTTCACACTGGGGAGAGGCCATTCACCTGCTCCGTGAGTCGGGAGAGATTCACTCAGTCATCCGACCTTCTGACACACCAGCGAGTTCACACTGGGGAGAAGCCGTTCACCTGTTCCGTGTGTGAGAAGGGATTCACTCATTCATCCAACATGCTGAAACACCAGCGAGTTCACAAGTGACTGCAGGGGTTGGATTCTGCTGTTATTGCTGCTGTTAATCACATTCGGGACTGAACCATGTTCATTTTGACAGTTGGGGATTGTTTCTGCTGATGTTAATAACCCCTATAACTGGGCTGGTGTTTAATATTCTGGATATAAAGCTGATTGACTTGTTGGGGCTGCAGTGTCCCTTTAAGAACCGCAGTCTGTGATCGTTCCCCTTAATTCAGGGACTCTCGTCAGAAATTTGTTTCCAATAAATTTATGAACTTTTACTTCAGTCCTAAATTGATCTTTGGTACAAAATCTACAATTCACTGTCTGAAAGATTCCATTGATTAACATCTCCAATTAGAAAATGCTGATTAATCCTTGCTGACAAAACTTACTGACTTGCACATTACACAAAGTGGCACCTCCATTATCCACCAGAAAGAAGGGGAATGGGAATTGGTGGAGAATCGAGAGTCCTCAAATGTTGCCCCTCCCGTCTGGTACAGCAATCCCCTCGGCACAGGAATGGAGACAAGTCCAATCCAAGTAACGGGCTGAGTTTAATCTTTCTGGGCCTGTGGGATTGGTTTATATCAGACAGGAGGAGATTGGTGTCAGTGACTGTGGGGTTGGTTTATATCAGACAGGAGGAGATTGGTGTCAGTGACTGGGGTTGGTTTATATCAGACAGGAGGAGATTGGTGTCAGTGACTGTGGAGTTGGTTTATATCCGACAGGAGGAGATTGGTGTCAGTGACTGTGGGGTTGGTTTATATCAGACAGGAGGAGATTGGTGTCAGTGACTGTGGGGTTGGTTTATACCAGACAGAAGGAGATTGGTGTCAGTGACTGTGGGATTGGTTTATATCAGACAGGAGGAGATTGGTGTCAGTGACTGGGGGGCTGGTTTATATCGGACAGGAGGAGACTGGTGTCAGTGACTGGAGTTGGTTTATATCAGACAGGAGGAGATTGGTGTCAGTGACTGTGGGATTGGTTTATATCAGACAGGAGGAGATTAATGTCAGTGACTGTGGGATGAGTTTATATCAGACAGGAGGAGATTGGTGTCAGTGACTGTGGGGCTGGTTTATATCAGACAGAAGGAGATTGGTGTCAGTGATTGTGGGGCTGGTTTAGTGTCAGTGACTGTGGGATTGGTTTATATCAGACAGGAGGAGATTGGTGTCAGTGACTGTGGGGCTGGTTTATATCAGACAGGAGGAGATTGGTGTCAGTGACTGTGGGGCTGGTTCATATCAGACAGGAGGAGATTGGTGTCAGTGACTGTGGGGCTGGTTATATCAGACAGGAGGAGATTGGTGTCAGTGACTGTGGGGTTGTTTATATCAGACAGGAGGAGATTGGTGTCAGTGACTGTGGGGTTGGTTTATATCAGACAGGAGGAGATTGGTGTCAGTGACTGTGGGGCTGGTTTATATCAGACAGGAGGAGATTGGTGTCAGTGTCTGTGGGGTTAGTTTATATCAGACAGGAGGAGATTGGTGTCAGTGACTGTGGGGTTGGTTTATATCAGACAGGAGGAGATTGGTGTCAGTGACTGGGGTTGGTTTATATCAGACAGGAGGAGATTCGTGTCAGTGACTGTGGGGTTGGTTTATATCAGACAGGAGGAGATTGGTGTCAGTGACTGTGGGGCTGGTTTATATCAGACAGGAGGAGATTGGTGTCAGTGACTGGGGTTGGTTTATATCAGACAGGAGGAGATTGGTGTCAGTGACTGTGGGGTTGGTTTATATCAGACAGGAGGAGATTGGTGTCAGTGACTGTGGGGTTGGTTTATATCAGACAGGAGGAGATTGGTGTCAGTGACTGGGGTTGGTTTATATCAGACAGGAGGAGATTGGTGTCAGTGACTGGGGTTGGTTTATATCAGACAGGAGGAGATTGGTGTCAGTGACTGTGGGTTGGTTTATATCAGACAGGAGGAGATTGGTGTCAGTGACTGGGGGTTGGTTTATATCAGACAGGAGGAGATTGGTGTCAGTGACTGTGGGGCTGGTTTATATCAGACAGGAGGAGATTGGTGTCAGTGACTGTGGGGTTGGTTTATATCAGACAGGAGGAGATTGGTGTCAGTGACTGTGGGGTTGGTTATATCAGACAGGAGGAGATTGGTGTCAGTGACTGGGGTTGGTTTATATCAGACAGGAGGAGATTGGTGTCAGTGACTGTGGGGCTGGTTTATATCAGACAGGAGGAGATTGGTGTCAGTGACTGTGGGGTTGGTTTATATCAGACAGGAGGAGATTGGTGTCAGTGACTGTGGGGTTGGTTTATATCAGACAGGAGGAGATTGGTGTCAGTGACTGTGGGTTGGTTTATATCAGACAGGAGGAGATTGGTGTCAGTGACTGTGGGGCTGGTTTATATCAGACAGGAGGAGATTGGTGTCAGTGACTGTGGGGTTGGTTTATATCAGACAGGAGGAGATTGGTGTCAGTGACTGTGGGGTTGGTTTATATCAGACAGGAGGAGATTGGTGTCAGTGACTGGGGTTGGTTTATATCAGACAGGAGGAGATTGGTGTCAGTGACTGTGGGGCTGGTTTATATCAGACAGGAGGAGATTGGTGTCAGTGACTGGGGTTGGTTTATATCAGACAGGAGGAGATTGGTGTCAGTGACTGTGGGGTTGGTTTATATCAGACAGGAGGAGATTGGTGTCAGTGACTGTGGGGTTGGTTTATATCAGACAGGAGGAGATTGGTGTCAGTGACTGTGGGGCTGGTTTATATCAGACAGGAGGAGATTGGTGTCAGTGACTGTGGGATTGGTTTATATCAGACAGGAGGAGATTGGTGTCAGTGACTGTGGGGTTGGTTTATATCAGACAGGAGGAGATTGGTGTCAGTGACTGTGGGGTTGGTTTATATCAGACAGAAGGAGATTGGTGTCAGTGACTGTGGGATTGGTTTATATCAGACAGGAGGAGATTGGTGTCAGTGACTGGGGGGCTGGTTTATATCGGACAGGAGGAGATTGGTGTCAGTGACTGGAGTTGGTGTCAGTGACTGGAGTTGGTTTATATCAGACAGGAGGAGATTGGTGTCAGTGACTGTGGGATTAGTTTTTATCAGACAGGAGGAGATTGGTGTCAGTGTCTGTGGGGTTGGTTTATATCAGACAGGAGGAGATTGATGTCAGTGACTGGGGGGCTGGTTTATATCGGACAGGAGGAGATTGGTGTCAGTGACTGTGGGTTGGTTTATATCAGACAGGAGGAGATTGGTGTCAGTGACTGTGGGATTGGTTTATATCAGACAGGAGGAGATTGGTGTCAGTGACTGTGGGGTTGGTTTATATCAGACAGGAGGAGATTGGTGTCAGTGACTGTGGGGCTGGTTTATATCAGACAGGAGGAGATTGGTGTCAGTGACTGTGGGGTTGGTTTATATCAGACAGGAGGAGATTGGTGTCAGTGACTGTGGGGTTGGTTTATATCAGACAGGAGGAGATTGGTGTCAGTGACTGTGGGGTTGGTTTATATCAGACAGGAGGAGATTGGTGTCAGTGACTGTGGGGATAGGTTTATATCAGACAGGAGGAGATTGGTGTCAGTGACTGTGGGGTTGGTTTATATCAGACAGGAGGAGATTGGTGTCAGTGACTGTGGGGATGGTTTATATCAGACAGGAGGAGATTGGTGTCAGTGACTGTGGGGTTGGTTTATATCAGACAGGAGGAGATTGGTGTCAGTGACTGGGGTTGGTTTATATCAGACAGGAGGAGATTGGTGTCAGTGACTGTGGAGTTGGTTTATATCCGACAGGAGGAGATTGGTGTCAGTGACTGTGGGGTTGGTTTATATCAGACAGGAGGAGATTGGTGTCAGTGACTGTGGGGTTGGTTTATACCAGACAGAAGGAGATTGGTGTCAGTGACTGTGGGATTGGTTTATATCAGACAGAAGGAGATTGGTGTCAGTGACTGTGGGGCTGGTTTAGTGTCAGTGACTGTGGGATTGGTTTATATCAGACAGGAGGAGATTGGTGTCAGTGACTGTGGGGCTGGTTTATATCAGACAGGAGGAGATTGGTGTCAGTGACTGTGGGGCTGGTTTATATCAGACAGGAGGAGATTGGTGTCAGTGACTGGGGTTGGTTTATATCAGACAGGAGGAGATTGGTGTCAGTGACTGTGGGGTTAGTTTATATCAGACAGGAGGAGATTGGTGTCAGTGACTGTGGGGTTGGTTTATATCAGACAGGAGGAGATTGGTGTCAGTGACTGGGGTTGGTTTATATCAGACAGGAGGAGATTGGTGTCAGTGACTGTGGGTTGGTTTATATCAGACAGGAGGAGATTGGTGTCAGTGACTGTGGGGTTGGTTTATATCAGACAGGAGGAGATTGGTGTCAGTGACTGTGGGGCTGGTTTATATCAGACAGGAGGAGATTGGTGTCAGTGACTGTGGGGTTGGTTTATATCAGACAGGAGGAGATTGGTGTCAGTGACTGTGGGGTTGGTTTATATCAGACAGGAGGAGATTGGTGTCAGTGACTGTGGGTTGGTTTATATCAGACAGGAGGAGATTGGTGTCAGTGACTGTGGGGCTGGTTTATATCAGACAGGAGGAGATTGGTGTCAGTGACTGTGGGGTTGGTTTATATCAGACAGGAGGAGATTGGTGTCAGTGACTGTGGGGTTGGTTTATATCAGACAGGAGGAGATTGGTGTCAGTGACTGGGGGTTGGTTTATATCAGACAGGAGGAGATTGGTGTCAGTGACTGTGGGGCTGGTTTATATCAGACAGGAGGAGATTGGTGTCAGTGACTGGGGTTGGTTTATATCAGACAGGAGGAGATTGGTGTCAGTGACTGTGGGGTTGGTTTATATCAGACAGGAGGAGATTGGTGTCAGTGACTGTGGGGTTGGTTTATATCAGACAGGAGGAGATTGGTGTCAGTGACTGTGGGGCTGGTTTATATCAGACAGGAGGAGATTGGTGTCAGTGACTGTGGGATTGGTTTATATCAGACAGGAGGAGATTGGTGTCAGTGACTGTGGGGTTGGTTTATATCAGACAGGAGGAGATTGGTGTCAGTGACTGTGGGGTTGGTTTATATCAGACAGGAGGAGATTGGTGTCAGTGACTGTGGGTTGGTTTATATCAGACAGGAGGAGATTGGTGTCAGTGACTGTGGGGCTGGTTTATATCGGACAGGAGGAGATTGGTGTCAGTGACTGGAGTTGGTGTCAGTGACTGGAGTTGGTTTATATCAGACAGGAGGAGATTGGTGTCAGTGACTGTGGGATTAGTTTATATCAGACAGGAGGAGATTGGTGTCAGTGTCTGTGGGGTTGGTTTATATCAGACAGGAGGAGATTGATGTCAGTGACTGGGGGGCTGGTTTATATCGGACAGGAGGAGATTGGTGTCAGTGACTGGAGTTGGTTTATATCAGACAGGAGGAGATTGGTGTCAGTGACTGTGGGATTGGTTTATATCAGACAGGAGGAGATTGGTGTCAGTGACTGTGGGATTAGTTTATATCAGACAGGAGGAGATTGGTGTCAGTGACTGGGGTTGGTTTATATCAGACAGGAGGAGATTGGTGTCAGTGACTGTGGGGTTGGTTTATATCAGACAGGAGGAGATTGGTGTCAGTGACTGTGGGGTTGGTTTATATCAGACAGGAGGAGATTGGTGTCAGTGACTGTGGGGTTGGTTTATATCAGACAGGAGGAGATTGGTGTCAGTGACTGTGGGGATAGTTTATATCAGACAGGAGGAGATTGGTGTCAGTGACTGTGGGGTTAGTTTATATCAGACAGGAGGAGATTGGTGTCAGTGACTGTGGGGATAGTTTATATCAGACGGGAGGAGATTGGTGTCAGTGACTGTGGGGTTGGTTTATATCAGACAGGAGGAGATTGGTGTCAGTGACTGGGGTTGGTTTATATCAGACAGGAGGAGATTGGTGTCAGTGACTGTGGAGTTGGTTTATATCCGACAGGAGGAGATTGGTGTCAGTGACTGTGGGGTTGGTTTATATCAGACAGGAGGAGATTGGTGTCAGTGACTGTGGGGTTGGTTTATACCAGACAGAAGGAGATTGGTGTCAGTGACTGTGGGATTGGTTTATATCAGACAGAAGGAGATTGGTGTCAGTGACTGTGGGGCTGGTTTAGTGTCAGTGACTGTGGGATTGGTTTATATCAGACAGGAGGAGATTGGTGTCAGTGACTGTGGGGCTGGTTTATATCAGACAGGAGGAGATTGGTGTCAGTGACTGTGGGGCTGGTTTATATCAGACAGGAGGAGATTGGTGTCAGTGACTGTGGGGCTGGTTTATATCAGACAGGAGGAGATTGGTGTCAGTGACTGTGGGGTTGGTTTATATCAGACAGGAGGAGATTGGTGTCAGTGACTGTGGGTTGGTTTATATCAGACAGGAGGAGATTGGTGTCAGTGACTGTGGGGTTGGTTTATATCAGACAGGAGGAGATTGGTGTCAGTGACTGGGGGTTGGTTTATATCAGACAGGAGGAGATTGGTGTCAGTGACTGTGGGGCTGGTTTATATCAGACAGGAGGAGATTGGTGTCAGTGACTGTGGGTTGGTTTATATCAGACAGGAGGAGATTGGTGTCAGTGACTGTGGGGTTGGTTTATATCAGACAGGAGGAGATTGGTGTCAGTGACTGTGGGGTTGGTTTATATCAGACAGGAGGAGATTGGTGTCAGTGACTGGGGTTGGTTTATATCAGACAGGAGGAGATTGGTGTCAGTGACTGGGGTTGGTTTATATCAGACAGGAGGAGATTGGTGTCAGTGACTGGGGGTTGGTTTATATCAGACAGGAGGAGATTGGTGTCAGTGACTGTGGGGTTGGTTTATATCAGACAGGAGGAGATTGGTGTCAGTGACTGTGGGGTTGGTTTATATCAGACAGGAGGAGATTGGTGTCAGTGACTGTGGGGTTGGTTTATATCAGACAGGAGGAGATTGGTGTCAGTGACTGTGGGTTGGTTTATATCAGACAGGAGGAGATTGGTGTCAGTGACTGTGGGGCTGGTTTATATCAGACAGGAGGAGATTGGTGTCAGTGACTGTGGGTTGGTTTATATCAGACAGGAGGAGATTGGTGTCAGTGACTGTGGGGTTGGTTTATATCAGACAGGAGGAGATTGGTGTCAGTGACTGTGGGGTTGGTTTATATCAGACAGGAGGAGATTGGTGTCAGTGACTGTGGGGCTGGTTTATATCAGACAGGAGGAGATTGGTGTCAGTGACTGTGGGGTTGGTTTATATCAGACAGGAGGAGATTGGTGTCAGTGACTGTGGGGTTGGTTTATATCAGACAGGAGGAGATTGGTGTCAGTGACTGTGGGATTGGTTTATATCAGACAGGAGGAGATTGGTGTCAGTGACTGGGGGCTGGTTTATATCAGACAGGAGGAGATTGGTGTCAGTGACTGTGGGGTTGGTTTATATCAGACAGGAGGAGATTGGTGTCAGTGACTGTGGGATTGGTTTATATCAGACAGGAGGAGATTGGTGTCAGTGACTGTGGGGTTGGTTTATATCAGACAGGAGGAGATTGGTGTCAGTGACTGGGGGGCTGGTTTATATCAGACAGGAGGAGATTGGTGTCAGTGACTGGGGTTGGTTTATATCAGACAGGAGGAGATTGGTGTCAGTGACTGTGGGGTTGGTTTATATCAGACAGGAGGAGATTGGTGTCAGTGACTGTGGGGTTGGTTTATATCAGACAGGAGGAGATTGGTGTCAGTGACTGTGGGATTGGTTTATATCAGACAGGAGGAGATTGGTGTCAGTGACTGTGGGGTTGGTTTATATCAGACAGGAGGAGATTGGTGTCAGTGACTGTGGGGTTGGTTTATATCAGACAGGAGGAGATTGGTGTCAGTGACTGTGGGGTTGGTTTATATCAGACAGGAGGAGATTGGTGTCAGTGACTGTGGGGATGGTTTATATCAGACAGGAGGAGATTGGTGTCAGTGACTGTGGGGTTGGTTTATATCAGACAGGAGGAGATTGGTGTCAGTGACTGTGGGGTTGGTTTATATCAGACAGGAGGAGATTGGTGTCAGTGACTGTGGGGTTGGTTTATATCAGACAGGAGGAGATTGGTGTCAGTGACTGTGGGTTGGTTTATATCAGACAGGAGGAGATTGGTGTCAGTGACTGTGGGGTTGGTTTATATCAGACAGGAGGAGATTGGTGTCAGTGACTGGGGTTGGTTTATATCAGACAGGAGGAGATTGGTGTCAGTGACTGGGGATTGGTTTATATCAGACAGGAGGAGATTGGTGTCAGTGACTGTGGGGTTGGTTTATATCAGACAGGAGGAGATTGGTGTCAGTGACTGTGGATTGGTTTATATCAGACAGGAGGAGATTGGTGTCAGTGACTGTGGGGCTGGTTTATATCAGACAGGAGGAGATTGGTGTCAGTGACTGTGGGGTTGGTTTATATCAGACAGGAGGAGATTGGTGTCAGTGACTGTGGGGTTGGTTTATATCAGACAGGAGGAGATTGGTGTCAGTGACTGTGGGGTTGGTTTATATCAGACAGGAGGAGATTGGTGTCAGTGACTGTGGGGTTGGTTTATATCAGACAGGAGGAGATTGGTGTCAGTGACTGTGGGGTTGGTTTATATCAGACAGGAGGAGATTGGTGTCAGTGACTGTGGGGTTGGTTTATATCAGACAGGAGGAGATTGGTGTCAGTGACTGGGGTTGGTTTATATCAGACAGGAGGAGATTGGTGTCAGTGACTGTGGGGTTGGTTTATATCAGACAGGAGGAGATTGGTGTCAGTGACTGTGGGGTTGGTTTATATCAGACAGGAGGAGATTGGTGTCAGTGACTGTGGGGTTGGTTTATATCAGACAGGAGGAGATTGGTGTCAGTGACTGTGGGGTTGGTTTATATCAGACAGGAGGAGATTGGTGTCAGTGACTGTGGGGTTGGTTTATATCAGACAGGAGGAGATTGGTGTCAGTGACTGTGGGGTTGGTTTATATCAGACAGGAGGAGATTGGTGTCAGTGACTGTGGGGCTGGTTTATATCAGACAGGAGGAGATTGGTGTCAGTGACTGGGGTTGGTTTATATCAGACAGGAGGAGATTGGTGTCAGTGACTGTGGGGTTGGTTTATATCAGACAGGAGGAGATTGGTGTCAGTGACTGTGGGGTTGGTTTATATCAGACAGGAGGAGATTGGTGTCAGTGACTGTGGGGTTGGTTTATATCAGACAGGAGGAGATTGGTGTCAGTGACTGGGGTTGGTTTATATCAGACAGGAGGAGATTGGTGTCAGTGACTGTGGGGTTGGTTTATATCAGACAGGAGGAGATTGGTGTCAGTGACTGTGGGGTTGGTTTATATCAGACAGGAGGAGATTGGTGTCAGTGACTGTGGGTTGGTTTATATCAGACAGGAGGAGATTGGTGTCAGTGACTGGGGTTGGTTTATATCAGACAGGAGGAGATTGGTGTCAGTGACTGTGGGGTTGGTTTATATCAGACAGGAGGAGATTGGTGTCAGTGACTGTGGGTTGGTTTATATCAGACAGGAGGAGATTGGTGTCAGTGACTGGGGGTTGGTTTATATCAGACAGGAGGAGATTGGTGTCAGTGACTGTGGGTTGGTTTATATCAGACAGGAGGAGATTGGTGTCAGTGACTGTGGGTTGGTTTATATCAGACAGGAGGAGATTGGTGTCAGTGACTGTGGGGTTGGTTTATATCAGACAGGAGGAGATTGGTGTCAGTGACTGTGGGGTTGGTTTATATCAGACAGGAGGAGATTGGTGTCAGTGACTGTGGGGTTGGTTTATATCAGACAGGAGGAGATTGGTGTCAGTGACTGTGGGGTTGGTTTATATCAGACAGGAGGAGATTGGTGTCAGTGACTGGGGTTGGTTTATATCAGACAGGAGGAGATTGGTGTCAGTGACTGTGGGGTTGGTTTATATCAGACAGGAGGAGATTGGTGTCAGTGACTGTGGGGTTGGTTTATATCAGACAGGAGGAGATTGGTGTCAGTGACTGTGGGATTGGTTTATATCAGACAGGAGGAGATTGGTGTCAGTGACTGGGGGTTGGTTTATATCAGACAGGAGGAGATTGGTGTCAGTGACTGTGGGGTTGGTTTATATCAGACAGGAGGAGATTGGTGTCAGTGACTGTGGGGTTGGTTTATATCAGACAGGAGGAGATTGGTGTCAGTGACTGTGGGGTTGGTTTATATCAGACAGGAGGAGATTGGTGTCAGTGACTGTGGGTTGGTTTATATCAGACAGGAGGAGATTGGTGTCAGTGACTGTGGGGCTGGTTTATATCAGACAGGAGGAGATTGGTGTCAGTGACTGTGGGGTTGGTTTATATCAGACAGGAGGAGATTGGTGTCAGTGACTGTGGGGTTGGTTTATATCAGACAGGAGGAGATTGGTGTCAGTGACTGTGGGATTGGTTTATATCAGACAGGAGGAGATTGGTGTCAGTGACTGTGGGGTTGGTTTATATCAGACAGGAGGAGATTGGTGTCAGTGACTGTGGGATTGGTTTATATCAGACAGGAGGAGATTGGTGTCAGTGACTGTGGGGTTGGTTTATATCAGAGGAGGAGATTGGTGTCAGTGACTGTGGGGCTGGTTTATATCAGACGGGAGGAGATTGGTGTAATTGAATCATATCAGTTTAGGGCACAGGAGACCATTCTGCCCATCGTGTCTGTGCCGGCTGAAACGAGCTCTCCAGCCTAATCCCACTTTCCAGCTCTTGGTCCGTAGCCCTGTAGGTTACGGCACTCCAAATGCATATCCAAGCACTTCTTAAATACGATGAGGGTTTCTGCCTCTACCACCCTTTCAGGCAGTGAGTTGCAGACCCACACCACCCTCTGGGTGAAAAAAATTCTCAACTCCCCTCTGATCCTGATACAAATTACTTTAAATCTGTGCCCCCTGGTTATTGACCTCCCTGCTAAGGGAAATAGGTCCTTCCTATCCACTCAATCTAGGCCCCTCATAATTTTATACACCTCAATTAAATCTCCCTTCAGCCTCCTCTCTTACAAAGGAAGTAACCCCAGCTGATCCAATCTTTCCTCATAGTTAAAATTCTCCAGACCTGGCAACATCCTCGTAAATCTCCTCTGTACCCTCTCTAGTGCAATCATAGAAACATAGAAGATAGGAGCAGGAGTAGGCCAAATTCAGTACCCTGTACCTGCTTTCTCCCCATATCCCTTGATACCTTTAGCTTTAAGAAATATATCTAACTCATTCTTGAATATATTTAATGACTTGGCCTCAACTACCTTCTGTGGTAGAGAATTCCACAGGTTCACCACTCTCTGGGTGAAGAAATTCTTCCTCATTTCTGTCCTAAATGGCTTACCCCTTATCCTTAGATTATGACCCCTGGTTCTGGACTCTCCGACCATCGGGAACATTCTTCCTGCATCTAGTTTGTCCAGACCTGTCAGAATTTTATATGTTTCGATGAGATCCCCTCTCATTCTTCTATACTCCAGCGAGTATAAGCCCAATTGACCCAATCTCTCCTCATATGTCATTCCTGCCATCCCAGGTATCAGCCTTGTGAATCTTCGCTGAACTCCTTCCATGGCAAGAACTTCCTTCCTCAGATAAGGCGACCAAAACTGCACACTGTACTCAAGGTGTGGTCTCACCAAGGCCCTGTACAACTGCAGCAGGACATCCCTGTTCCTATACTCAAACCCTTTCGCTATGAAGGCCAACATACCATTTGCCTTCTTCACCGCCTGCTGCACCTGCATGCTTACCTTCAGCGACTGGTGCACAAGGACACCCAGGTCTCGTTGCACTTCCCCTTCTCCCAATCTATTGCCATTCAGATAATAGTCTGCCTTTCTGTTTTTGACACCAAAGTGGATAACCTCGCATTTATCCACGTTATATTGCATCTGCCATGCTTCTGCCCACTCACCCAACCTGTCAAAATCATCCTGGAGTTCCTCAGTATCCTCCTCGGAGCACACACGCCCACCCAGCTTTGTGTCATCTGCAAACTTGGAGATATTACATTTAGTTCCCTTATCCAGATCATTAATGTATATTGTGAATAGCTGGGGTCCAAGGACCGAACCCTGCGGTACCCCACTAGTCACTGCCTGCCACTCGGAAAAAGACCCATTAATTCCTACTCTCTGCTTTCTGTCTGCCAACCAGTTCTCTATCCAAGTCAATACCTTGCCCCCAATCCCATGTGCCTTAACTTTACATGTTAATCTCTTATGCGGGACCTTATCGAAAGCCTTTTGAAAGTCCAAATACACCACATCTACTGGTTCTCCCTTATCTATTTTCCCACTTACATCCTCAAAAAATTCCAGTAGATTAGTCAAGCACGATTTACCTTTTGTAAATCCATGTTGACTTTGTCCGATCCTGTCACTGTTTTTCAAGTGCTCAGCTATTACATACTTTATAATAGACTCTAGCATTTTCCCCACTACCGATGTCAGGCTTACCGGTCTGTAATTCCCCGCTTTCTCTCTACCACCCTTTTTGAATAGCGGGGTAACATTAGCTACCCTCCAATCCATGGGTACAGTTCCAGATTCCATCAAATGTTGGAAGATGATCAGCAATGCATCTACTATTTCTAGGGCCACTTCCTTAAGTACCCTAGGATGTAGATTATCAGGCCCTGGGGATTTATCGGCCTTCAATCCCGTCAATTTCCCTAACACCATTTCCCTGCAAATACTGATTTCTTTCAGTTCCTCCCTTTCATCAGACCGTATGTTCTCCAAGATCTCTGGTAGGTTATTTGTGTCCTCCTTTGTGAAGACAGAACCAAAATATGCATTTAATTGGTCTGCCATTTCCTTGTTCTCCATTATAACTTCCCCCGCTTCTGACTGCAAGGGACCTACACTTGATTTCACTAATCACGTTTCCTGTAATGTGGTGACCAGAACTGTACAGTACTCTAGCTGTGGCCTAACTAGTGTTTTATACAGTTCTAGCATAACCTCCCTGCTCTTATATTCTATGCCTCGGCTAATAAAGCCAAGTATCCCGTATGCCTTCTTAACCACCTTATCTACGTGTCCTGCTACCTTCAGGGATCTGTGGACATGCACTCCAAGGTCCCTCTGTTCCTCTACACTTCTCAGTATCCTACCATTTATTGTGTATTCCCTTGCATTGTTAGCCCTCCCCAAATGTATTACCTCACACTTCTCCGAATTGAATTCCATTTGCCACTGTTCTGCCCACCTGACCAGTCCATTGATATCTTCCTGCAGTCTACAGCTTTCTTCCTCACCATCAACCATACAGCCAATTTTTGAATCATCTGCAAACTTCTTAATCATACCCCCCTACATTGAAGTCTAAATAATTGATATATCCCACAAAAAGCAAGGGACC
This sequence comes from Squalus acanthias, assembly GCA_030390025.1. Lineage (NCBI taxonomy): Eukaryota > Metazoa > Chordata > Chondrichthyes > Squaliformes > Squalidae > Squalus > Squalus acanthias. Next base: position 75,383 of record JASTWF010001011.1, read on the forward strand.
CAGTACTGAGCCCTGCAGAACCCCACTGGAAACAGCCTTCCAGTCTCAAAAACATCCATCGACCATTACCCTTTGTTTCCTGCCTCTGAGCCAATTTTGGATCCAACTTGCCACTTTCCCTTGGATCCCATGGGCTTTTACTTTTCTGACCAGTCTGCCATGTGGGTACTTGTCAAAAGCCTTGCTAAAATCCATGTAGACTACATCAAACGTGCTACCCTCATCGACCCTCCTTGTTACCTCCTCAAAAATTCAATCAAGTTAGTCAGACACGACCTCCCCTTAACAAATCCATGGTGACTGTCCCTGATTAATCCTTGTCTTTCTAAATGATGATTTATCCTGTCCCTCAGAATTTTTTCCAACAATTTGCCCACCACCAAGGTTAGGCTGACTGGCCTGTAATTACTCGGTCTATCCCTTTCTTCCTTTTTAAACAACGGTACAATGTTAGCAGTCCTCCAGCACCACACCTGTAGGCAGAGAGGATTGAAAAATGATGGTCAGAACCTCTGCTATTTCCTCCCTTGCTTCTCTTAACAGCCTGGGACACATTTCACCCGGGCCTGGCGATTTATCCACTTTCAAAGATGCTAAACCCCTTAATACTTCCTCTCTCACTATGTTTGTCTCATCTAATATTTCACACTCCTCCTCCTCCTCAACTACAATGTCTGCATCGTCCTTCTCTATTGTGAAGACAGACACAGAGTATTCATTAAGAACCATACCCACGTCTTCCGCCTTCACACACAAGCTTCCATTTTGCTCTCTAATCGGCCCGACTCTTTAGTTATCCTCTTGCTCTTTATGTATTTATAAAACATCTTTGGGTTTTCCTTGATTTTACTTGCCAATAAGCCCTCTCTTTGCTTTCCTAATTTCCCTTTTTAATTTCACCCCTGCACGTTCTGTACTCCTCTCGGCTTTCTGCAGTATTTAGCTCTCAGTATCTGACATAAGCTTCCCTTTTTTGCCTTATCAAACCCTGTATAGATTTGGGACTCCCACCCTTTTTCTTTGTGGGAACATATTTGCTCTGAACCCTCACTATCTCCTCCTTGAATGCCTCCCACTGCTCTGACACTGATTTACCTTCAGGTAGCTGTTTCCAGTCCACTTTTGCTGAATCACATCTCAGCTTATTAAAATTGGCCTTTCCCCAATCGAGAACTTTTACTCCTGATCTATCTTTGTCCTTTTCCATAACTACGCTAAATATAACTGAATTATGATCACTACCACCAAAATACTCTCGCACTGATACCCCTTCCAGCTTCATTGCCTAAAACTAAGTCCAGAACCACCCCCTCCCTTGTTGAGCTTGCTACATACTGGTTAAAAAAAAGTTCTCCTGAAGGCATTTTAAGTATTCTGCTCCCTCTCTCCCTTTTATACTGATTCTATCCCAGTTAATGTGAGGGTAGTTGGAATCTCCTACTATTACTGCCCTACTGTTTTTGCACGTCTCAGAAATTTGCCTAATTATTTTCTCTTCTATCTCCCTCTGTCTATTTGGGGGTCCCAGCAGTGTAACTGCCCCTTTACGTGATGTTTGGTCTGAGCTTCCTATCTGTAAATGCTCCGGGAGGGGAGGGGAAGATGTGTTTGGTGGTGGGATCACGCTGGAGGTGGCAGAAATGGCGGAGGATGATCAGTTGAATGTGGAGGCTGGTGGGGTGAAAGGTGAGGACAAGGGGAACCCCATCGTGGTTCTGGGAGGGAGGGGAAGGGGTGAGAGTAGAAGTGCAGGAAATGTCAACCACGGTAGAGGGGAATCCTCGGTTGAGGAAAAGGAAGACATGTCGGAAGCACTAGTATGGAAGATGGCATCATCAGAACAGATGTGACAGAGACAGAGAAACTGGGAGAATGGAATAGATTCCTTACAGGAAGCGAGGTGGGAGGACGTGTAGTCTAGGTAGCTGTGGCAGTCAGTGGGCTTATGGTGGATGTTTGTCGACAGCCTATCCCCAGAAATGGAGACAGAGAAGTCGATGAAGGGAAGAGTCGAAGATGGACCATGTGAAGGTGAGCATGCGCGGCGCTGAGAAAGCTCCATCGATAGTGGCGCATGCGCGTTGTCAGCGTCAACTTAGTGTGGTGGCTGGAGCGCTTTGTGGAGCGCGGGGGCTTGTGGGTATTGCAGCCGCCATTACTGTTGATCCTTTCAACCAACCTTCCCGTGCAAGTGCAGGAGATGCAACACCTGCCCTTTTACCTCCTCCATTCCCACCGTCCAGGGCCCCAAACACTCATTCCAGGTGAAACAGCGATTTACTTGTACTTCTTGCAATTTAGTATACTGTATTCGCTGCTCACGATGCGGTCTCCTCTACACTGGGGAGACCAAACACAGATTGGGTGACCGCTTTGCGGAACACCTCCGTTCAGTCCGTAAGGGTGACCCCGAGCTTCCGGTCGCCTGTCACTTTAATTCACCGCTCCACTCCCACTCTGACTTTGGCCTCTTACACTGTTCCAATGAAGCTCAACGTAAGCTCGAGGAACAGCATCTCATCTTTCTATTTGGCACTTTACAGCCTCCTAGACTCAACATTGAGTTCAACAATTTCAGACTATAACCTCTGCCCCTATTTTTTCAGGCGGCATCTGTTGATGATTCTGCCACCCCCATTTGCAACATTTAACCACTCCTGCCTTCCACCCTATCACAGACCGTCCCTTTTGTTCTTTCTCCTCCCCCCTTCCCCTGTCTCTGTACTTGCTTAAAATCTGTTACATATCCAACTTTTTCCAGTTCTGACGAAGGGTCACAGACCTGAAACGTTGACTCTGTTTCTCTCTCCACGGATGTTGCCTGGCCTGCTGAGTGTTTCCAGCATTTTCTGTTGTTATTTCAGATTTCCAGCAGCCACAGTATTTTGCTATTGTATTATTTATATCTTTCCTGAGGTGCGTTGTGTAAAACTGAACACAGTACCTGTTGGAAAATAAAGCGCTTCTACAGAGGTTGAGCATTAAACAATGACTGAATGGCTAACGCAGGCACAACCAAGTTAATCTGAGAGAATACATGCAGCTAGACGCTGATTAACTGAATACTGACCACAGAAAGCACATTCTCCAGCAAAGCCAGATGAAACAGGAAGTTAAGGCGGAAACAGAAGCAGATGTCACTTGGCAGCAAACTCGGCTCTGACTCTGAAGGTTCTGGGTTCAAATCCAACTGCGAGTTTCAGCCAATGAGGGAGCTCCGGGCTGTGCCCCGCCCACTAGGTGCCGCAAGCCCCGCCCCTCCCACACTCCGATTGGTTGGAGGACCCGTCGCCCGCTCGGTCCTCCAGCCCCGCCCCGCTCTTCCTATTGGTCCGGAGCTCCCGTCAATCACCCGGGCAGTGTGAGCTGAGCATGCGCGGACCTTGGCAGCAGCCGCTGACACATCAGGTGAGAGAGCTCAGGGAGCGGGTTAATAAACCCCGGGGGGACGCGGGCTGCACACACCCCGAGTGCGGCCCCAGGCCCCATTATTAAAACACTCCACATTATCCGCCTCCCCACAACTACCCGCCAGTTTAAGACACAAACTCCGGGACAACCAGGAAGTGCTGGGAAATCCCCAGCGAGTCAGGGAGCGTCTGTAAATGGAGGAGAAATGGAGACTGGTCAGGGAGCGTCTGTAAATGGAGGAGAAATGGAGACTGGTCAGGGAGCGTCTGTAAATGGAGGAGAAATGGTGTCTGGTCAGGGAGCGTCTGTAAATGGAGGAGAAATGGAGACTGGTCAGGGAGCGTCTGTAAATGGAGGAGAAATGGTGACTGGTCAGGGAGCGTCTGTAAATGGAGGAGAAATGGAGACTGGTCAGGGAGCGTCTGTAATTGAAGGAGAAATGGAGACTGGTCAGGGAGCGTCTGTAAATGAAGGAGAAATGTTGACTGGTCAGGGAGCGTCTGTAAATGGAGGAGAAATGGAGACTGGTCAGGGAGCGTCTGTAAATGAGGGAGAAATGTTGACTGGTCAGGGAGCATCTATAAATGGAGGAGAAATGGTGACTGGTCAGGGAGCGTCTGTAAATGCAGGTGAAATGGAGACTGGTCAGGGAGCGTCTGTAAATGAAGGAGAAATGGTGACAGTTCAGGGAGCAATAACATCATAAGTATTAAAATAGAAAGGGATTGTCATCTTGGATAAAATAGGAGATCTGAAATTAGCTGGCGCTCCAGGTCCAGAAGATATCCACCCAAGGGTGTTTAAAGAGATGGGACGGTGCTCTGTGAGCCCCTTGCCCGTATCTTCACCAGTTCAATAGAGTCAGGGATTGATCCCTGAGATTGGAAGGTAGTTCACGTCATTTCCATTTTCAAAACAGGGAGAAGTCAGAGCTAGAGAACTACAGGCCCATCAGTGTGACTCGATCAGAAGGAAGATGCTTGAAGGGATCCTGAGAGATGCTGTTTATGGTCACTGGGGCAGGGAAGGATCCATTAGAAATACTCACACGGCTTCTGGAAAAGAAGGTCGCGTCCAACAAACTTGCCTTAGTCGGACGTGGGACTTGCCTGTTTACTCTGCTTGATGGATCAATATAAGATAGGGTAGAGGATAGAGAATCTGCTCATCTTAACGTTGTTGATGCTCAACTCTTGGACCTATTAATTAAATAATAAGACAAGGCGTTAGCTGGAATCTAACACCCCACTTCTCTCTGCTCCTCTACTCCTCTTAAAGTTTTACTATTTAGATTTTTTAATTGAATTGAGATGTGGACATCGCGGGCAAGGCCAGCATTTATTGCCCATCCCCAGTTGCCATTGAGAAGCTGGTCTTGAGCTGCCTTCATGAATCGCTACAGTCCGTGTGGTGAAGGTGCTCCCACAGTGCTGTTATATAGGGAGTTCCAGGATTTGGAACCAGCGACGATGAAGGAACAGCGATATATTTACAAGTCAGGATGGTGTGTGTAACTTGGAGGGGAACTTGCAGGTGGTGGTGTTCCCATGTGCCTGCTGTCCTTGTCCTTCTAGGTGGAAGAGGTCGCGGTTTTGGGAGGTGCTGTCGAAGAAGCCTTGGTGAGTTGCTGCAGTGCATCTTGTAGATGGTACACCCTGCAGCCACGGTACGCCGGTGGTGGAGGGAGTGAATGTTTAAGGTGGTGGATGGGGAGCCGATCAAGCGGGCTGCTTTGTCCTGAATGGTGTCGAGCCTCTTGAGTGTTGTTGGAGCCGCACTCATCCAGGCAAGTGGAGAGTACTTCCATCAGACTCCTGACTTATGCCTTGTAGATGTGGAAAGGCTTTGGGGAGTCAGGAGGTGAGACACTCACCGCAGAATATCCAGCCTCTGACCTGCTCTTGTAGCCACAGTATTTATGTGGCTGGTCCAGTTAAGTTTCTGGTCAATGGTAACCCCCAGGATGTTGATGGTGGGGGATTCGGTGATGGTAATGCCGTTGAATGTCAAGGGTCTGTGGTTAGACTCTCTCTTGTTGGAGATAGTCAATGCCTGGCACTTGTGTGGCACGAATGTTACTTGCCACTTATCAGCTCAAGCCTGAATGTCATTCATATCTTGCTGCATGCGGGCACAGACTACTTCATTAACTGAGGAGTTGTGAATGGAATTGATCACTGTGCAATCATCAGTGAACATCCCCACTTCTGACCTTATAAGAACATAAGAACACAAGAAATAGGAGCAGGAGTAGGCCAATCGGCCCTTTGAGCCTGCTCCGCCATTCAATAAGATCATGGCTGATCTGATCCTCACCTCAAATCTAAAGAACACAAGAAGTAGGAGCAGGACCCGGCCACTCAGCCCCTGGGCCCGCTACGCCACCCACAGGGCCTCGACCGATCCGAACTCAGCCTCATGTCCAATTTCCTGCCCGCTCCCCGTAACCCCTAATTCCCTTTACTTCTAGGAAACTGTCTATTTCTGTTTTAAATTTATTTAATGATGTAGCTTCCACAGCTTCCTGGGGCAGCAAATTCCACAGACCTACTACCCTCTGAGTGAAGAAGTTTCTCCTCATCTCAGTTTTGAAAGAGCAGCCCCTTATTCTAAGATTATGCCCCCTAGTTCTAGTTTCACCCATCCTTGGGAACATCCTTACCACATCCACCCGATCAAGCCCCTTCACAATCTTATATGTTTCAATAAGATCGCCTCTCATTCTTCTGAACTCCAATGAGTAGAGTCCCAATCTACTCAACCTCTCCTCGTATGTCCACCCCCTCATCCCGGGGATTAACCGAGTGAACCTTCTTTGTACTGCCTCGAGAGCAAGTATGTCTTTTCTTAAGTATGGACACCAAAACTGTATGCAGTATTCCAGATGCGGTCTCACCAATACCTTATATAACTGCAGCAATACCTCCCTGTTTTTATAATCTATCCCCCTAGCAATAAAAGCCAACATTCCATTGGCCTTCTTGATCACCTGCTGCACCTGCATACTAACTTTTTGATTTTCTTGCACCAGGACCCCCCAGATCCCTTTGTACTGCAGTACTTTCCAGTTTCTCACCATTAAGATAATAACTTGCTCTCTGATTTTTCCTGCCAAAGTGCATAACCTCACATTTTCCAATATTGAATTGCATCTGCCAAATCTCTGCCCACTCACCCAGCTTGTCTATATCCCCTTGTAGGTTTTTTATGTCCTCCTCACTTTCTACTTTCCCTCCCATCTTTGTATCATCTGCAAACTTTGATATGTTACACTCGGTCCCCTCCTCCAAATCGTTAATATAGATTGTAAAGAGTTGGGTATGGTAAGAGAAGGACATTGGTGAAACAGCTGAAGATGGTTAAGCCTAGGACACTGCCTTGAGGCACTCCTGCAGCGATGTCCTGGGGCTGAGATGATTGACCTCCAACAATCACAACTATCTTCCTTTGTGCTAGGTATGACTCCAGCCAGTGGAGAGTTTCCCCCTGATTCCCATTGGCTTCTTTTTTACAAGGGCTCCTTGATGCCACGCTCGGTCAAATGCTGTCTTGATGTCAAGGGCAGTCACTCTCACCTCACCTCTGCAATTCAGCTCTTCTGTCCATGGCTGCAGGGTGACAATGCCTGGGAATTAAACATACCAGGTTATTTAACGATCAGGAAGGACAGGCAGGAAGGAAGGGGAGGTGGGGTGGCTATGTTAATAAAGGAAGGAATCACTGTAATACAGAGTAATGATATTGGGTCAAAAAATCATGATAATGAAACAGTTTGGGTGGAGATAAGGAATAATAAGGGGAAAAAAACACTAGTGGGCGCAGTCTATAGGCCTCCGAACAGTTGCAACTCTGTTGGACGGAGTATCAATCAGGAAATAGTTGAGGCATGTAATAAGGGAACATCTATAATTATGGGGGATTTTAACTATCATATTAATTGGACAAATCAAATGGGGCAGGGCTGCCTTGAGGATGAGTTCATTGAGTGTATTAGGGATGGGTTTCTTGAGCAGTATGTAACTGAACCGACCAGGGGGCAAGCAACCTTAGATCTGGTCCTGTGTAATGAGGCAGGATTAATTAAAAATGTCCTAGTAAAGGATCCCCTTGGAATGAGTGACCATAACATGGTTGAATTCCATATTCAATTAGAGGGTGAGAAGGTTGGATCTCAAACAAGCGTGCTAAGCTTGAATAAAGGAGACTATGAAGGTATGCGAGCGGAATTGAGTAGAGTGGATTGGGAAAATAGATTAAAGGGTAAGACGACACATGATCAGTGGTGTACATTCAAGGAGTTATTTTACAACTTCCAAAAAAAATATATTCCACTGAAAAGAAAAGGGTGTAAAAGAAAGGACAGTCATCCGTGGCTAAGTAAAGAAATTAAGGATAGTATTCGACTAAAAACAAGGGCATATAAGATAGCGAAATCTAGTGGGAGGACAGAGGATTGGGAAAACTTTAAAAGGCAGCAAAAAATAACAAAAAGATTGATTAAGAAAGGGCAGATAGATTATGAAAGTAAATTAGCAAAAAATATAAAAACAGATAGTAAGAGTTTTTATAGTTATATAAAAAGAAAAAGGGTGGCTAAAGTAAATGTTGGTCCCTTAGAGGATGAGACCGGGAAATTAATGGTGGGAAATATGGAGATGGCAAAAACACTGAATGAATATTTTGTATCAGTCTTTACAGTAGAGGACACTAAGAATATCCCAACACTGGACAAACAGGGGGCTATAGGGGGAGAGGAGCTAAACACGATCAAAATCACTAAGGAAGTGGTACTCGGTAAAATAATGGGACTCAAGGCGGATAAATCACCTGGACCTGATGGCTTACATCCTAGAGTCTTGAAGGAAGTGGCGGTAGGGATTGTAGATGCATTGGTAATAATTTTTCAAAACTCCCTGGATTCCGCTAAGGTCCCGGCAGACTGGAAAACTGCTAATGTAACACCCTTATTTAAAAAGGGCAGTAGACAGAAGGCTGGTAACTATAGACCGGTTAGCCTAACATCTGTGGTAGGTAAAATTTTGGAGTCCATTATTAAGGAAACAGTAACAGGACATTTGGATAATCATAATTTAATAGGACAAAGTCAGCATGGTTTTACGAAGGGGAAGTCATGTTTGACAAATTTGCTGGAGTTCTTTGAGGAAGTAACATATAGAGTGGATAAAGGGGAACCAGTAGACGTAGTGTATTTAGACTTCCAAAAGGCATTTGACAAGGTGCCACACAAAAGATTATTGCTTAAGGTAAAAAATCACGGGATTGGGGGTAATATTCTGGCATGGATAGAGGATTGGCTATCTAACAGAAAGCAAAGAGTTGGGATAAATGGTTCATTCTCAGACTGGCAATCAGTAACTAGTGGTGTTCCACAGGGGTCAGTGCTGGGTCCCCAACTCTTTACAATCTATATTAACGATTTGGAGGAAGGGACCAAGTGTAACATATCAAAATTTGCAGATGATACTAAGATGGGAGGGAAAGTAGTGAGTGAGGAGGACATAAAAAACCTGCAAGGGGACATAGACAGGCTAAGTAAGTGGGCAGAGATTTGGCAGATGGAATACAACACTGGAAAGTGTGAGGTGATGCACTTTGGCAGGAAAAATCCTAGAGCAATTTATTATCTTAATGGCAAGAAACTGGAGAGTACTGAAGTGCAAAGGGATCTGGGGGTCCTGGTGCACGAAACTCAAAAGGTTAGTATGCAGGTGCAGCAAGTGATTAAGAAGGCAAATGGAATGTTGGCTTTCATTGCTAGGGGGATAGAATATAAAAATAGGGAGGTATTGCTTCAGTTGTACAAGGTATTGGTGAGACCGCACCTGGAATACTGCATACAGTTTTGGTGTCCTTACTTAAGGAAAGACATCCTTGCTCTCGAGGCAGTGCAAAAAAGGTTCACTCGGTTAATCCCGGGGATGAGGGGGTGGTCATATGAGGAGAGGTTGTGTAGATTGGGACTCTACTCATTGGAGTTCAGAAGAATGAGAGGCAATCTTATTGAAACATATAAGATTGTGAAGGGGTTGGATCGGGTGGATGCGGGGAGGATGTTCCCGATGACGGGTGAGACTAGAACTAGGGGACATAGTCTTAGAATAAGGGGCTGCTCTTTCAAAACTGAGATGAGGAGGAACTACTTCACTCAGAGGGTGGTAGGTCCATGGAATATGCTGCCACAAAAAGCTGTAGAAGCTACATCATTAAATAAATTTAAAACAGAAATAGACAGTTTCCTAGAAGTAAAGGGCACTAAGGGTTACGGGGAGCGGGCAGGAATTTGGACATGAGTCTAGGTTCGGATCGGTCATGGCCCTGTGGGTAGTGGAGCGGGCCCAGGGACCGTGTAGCCTGATTCTGCTCCTATTTCATGTGTGCAATTCTGTTAGATGCAGGAGATGGTTCTGTGATAGTAGATAGTAGATTGGCGGTTAGGATCAGATCAGCCATGATCTTATTGAATGGCGGAGCAGGCTCGAGGGGCCGATTGGCCTACTCCTGCTCCTATTTCTTATGTTCTTATGTTCTTATGTTTGGATCAAGTCTGTAATGAGTTCTGGAGCCGAGTGGTCGCGGTGGAACCCAAACTGAATATCGGTGAGCAGGTTATTGGTGAGTAAGTGCCGCTTGACAGCACTGTCGACGACACCTTCCATCACTTTGCTGATGATTGAGAGTAGAGTGATGGGGCAGTAATTGGCCGGATTGGATTTGTCCTGCTTTCTGTGGAGAGGACATACCTGGGAAATTTTCCACATTGTCTAAAGTCTCCTCCTTTGTCTCAGTGTCAGTTTTTGACTGATTCCGCTCTTGTGAAGCACCTTGGAACGTTTTAGTTCGTTAAAGGCACTGTGTAAATGTAAGTTGTTGTTGCTGTGCTACCATTGGCCTCAGCTTTTCCAGACAGAATCAGCCAGGGCCGGCGGCTGTGCTGCTCCCCATGGTCGAAATGCCGGCAGCACCTTCAGTATAGGATCGCAGCTCAGAATTAGCAATGTACTGGAGGGCAAACAGTGACTGGGGCCGAACCCCACCATCACACAGCACCTTCAGTATAGGCTCACAGCTCAGAATTAGCAATGTACTGGAGGGCAAACAGTGACTGGGGCCGAACCCCACCATCACACAGCACCTTCAGTATAGGCTCACAGCTCAGAATTAGCAATGTACTGGAGGGCAAACAGTGACTGGGGCCGAACCCCACCATCACACAGCACCTTCAGTATAGGCTCACAGCTCAGAATTAGCAATGTACTGGAGGGCAAACAGTGACTGGGGCCGAACCCCATCATCACACAGCACCTTCAGTATAGGCTCACAGCTCAGAATTAGCAATGTACTGGAGGGCAAACAGTGACTGGGGCCGAACCCCATCATCACACAGCACCTTCAGTATAGGCTCACAGCTCAGAATTAGCAATGTACTGGAGGGCAAACAGTGACTGGGGCCGAACCCCATCATCACACAGCACCTTCAGTATCGGCTCACAGCTCAGAATTAGCAATGTACTGGAGGGCAAACAGTGACTGGGGCCGAACCCCATCATCACACAGCACCTTCAGTATAGGCTCACAGCTCAGAATTAGCAATGTACTGGAGGGCAAACAGTGACTGGGGCCGACTGGAGGGCAAAGAGTGACTGGGGCCGAACCCCACATCACACAGCACCTTCAGTATAGGCTCACAGCTCAGAATTAGCAATGTACTGGAGGGCAAACAGTGACTGGGGCCGAACCCCACCATCACACAGCACCTTCAGTACAGGCTCACAGCTCAGAATTAGCAATGTACTGGAGGGCAAAGAGTGACTGGGGCCGAACCCCACCATCACACAGCACCTTCAGTATAGGCTCACAGCTCAGAATTAGCAATGTACTGGAGGGCAAAGAGTGACTGGGGCCGAACCCCACCATCACACAGCACCTTCAGTTTTGGCTCACAGCTCAGAATTAGCAATGTACTGGAGGGCAAAGAGTGACTGGGGCCGAACCCCACCATCACACAGCACCTTCAGTATAGGCTCACAGCTCAGAATTACCAATTAGTGAGGTACTGGAGGGCAAACAGTGACTGGGGCCGAACCCCACCATCACACAGCACCTTCAGGAGTGAATTGGAGAAAAGTCCGAGCCTGCGATAAATGGGGATTTCAAACAGCGAGGATGAGGCGATGAGAGAGTGTGTGGGACGAGGGTTTGATAGCTCAGGAGGGGCAAGAGAGGAAAGAATGTTCCAGGGAAACGAGTACTGTCTGTTGAGAATTTCTACCCTGTACGTAACTCGATGTAAAGTTATGAGGACAGGTTGCACAGACGAGGCTTGTATTCCCTTGAATATTGAAGATTAAGGGGTGATCTGATTGAGGTGTTTAAGATGATTAAAGGAGTTGATGAGGTAGATCGAGAGAAACGATTTCCTCTGATGGGAGAGTCCACAACAAGGGGACAGAACCTTCCAATCAGAGCTCGGCCATTCAGGGGTGATTTTCAGGAAGCACATCTTCACACAAAGGGTATTGGAAATCTGGAACTCTCTCCCCCAAAAAACTGTCGAGGCTGAGGGGCAATTGAAAATTTCAAAACTGAGTGTACCAGATTTTTGTTAGGCAAGAGTACTAAAGGTTACAGAACCGAGGCGGGTAAATGGAGTTAAGATACAGACCAGCCATGATCTAATAGAATGGGGGAACAGGCCTGAGGGGCTGAATGGCCTACTCCTGTTCATATGTTGCTATCTACAGTGATGACATTTGTAAACTCCTTTTACAGGGTGTTAGAAGGGGAGGATTTGCAGACGGGAAACTCAAACCAAACATCACATCAAGATCTGACGGAGTCACTCGATTCATCAGGACCTGAATATCATCGACCTTTGAATGTGGAAGGAGAAATGTTTGTCTGTTCTGTCTGTGGGAAAAGATTTCAAACATCAGTGTGACTGGAAAAGCACCGAGACACACACACCCGAGTGAGAGTGTTCCAGTGCACTGACTGGAAAGAGCTTTAACCAGTTACACAGCCTGAAAAAACATCGCACCGTTCACAGCGGGGAGAAACCGTACACGTGTTCTGTGTGTGGACGAGGCTTCAACTGATCATCCAACCTGGAGAGACACAAGGACACCCGCACCACGGAGAAACCGTGGAAATGTGGGGACTGTGGGAAGGGATTCAATGACACATCCCAGCTGGGAGAGGCCGTTCACCTGCTCCGTGTGTGGGAAGGGATTCTCCCGTTCATCCCACCTGCTGACACACCAGCGAGTTCACAAGTGACTGCAGGGGTTGGATTCTGCTGTTGTTGCTGCTGTTAATCATATCCAGGACTGAACCATGTTCATTGTGACAGTCGGGGTTTGTTTCTGCTGATGTTAATAACTCCTGTAACTGGGCTGGAGTTTAATATTCTGGATAAATGTCAAATAAATCAGCTTTGTTTTAAACACATTGTTGTAGATTTTCTTCTTTCCCACCTGAGTGTTTAGCATCACCTGGCTGGAGCTCAGAAAGGACAATCTGGGGGAGGATCGTACGGCGGGAACAGAACTTCAGCCTGGACACAGTCCTTCAGGACCACACTGAGAGGGGCAAACGGCACTTTGGTCTTTCTCGTCTCTCTTCACCGACAGGAAAGTTATCGTGCGGATTAATCTCGAGGCCTGTGAGAAATGTGTCCCAGCCGCTCTCTTCCATGGTTCAGAGCTCCTAGGCACGGAACAGAAGGCTCCTTTACAACAGGAAGAACAACAGTGAATGCTGAAAACGTGCTGTCAAATCAGAGATTGGTGTCAAACTGGTGACAGTCCTGAGTCTTCCATTTTAAGGCAGGCATTACCCCATTTAAAATAAAACCATTTAAAATAAATTGGTTAAAGTCTGCATTAAAATAGCAGAGGGAGGAGTTATCAGGAGCCTGTTAACTGCTGGTACAATTATACATTTAGACATTTGATTTCCAGATAAAGAAGGACCTGCATCGTGTTTCCAGGAATTCCCTGTTTTATTGATGTGTGTGTGTGTTAGACACCAGGATAACTAAAAATACATGACCCGGAACATCCACGGGGGTGCGATCCCGACAGTTACTCTGGGATCACTCCCGCTGTGGAACTCCAGCACTGACCCTGCTGAAGGTTGTAGGCTCAGGGAGTGGGGCCTCCAGGGATGGACGGTAAGAAAGCTGGGTTTCGGTATCCTGACAAATATATGGTGAGGAACCAGAGGAATTCTTACTGAGGAACCGTGTGGGGTTTTACCGGCCAGTGTAGGTCTCGGGGTGAATGATTCCTGACTCCCCGAACTGTCCTACATTGAACCCAGTTTGGAACAACATGAAATAAAAACAGAAAATGCTGGAGATACTCAGCAGGTCAGGCAGCATCTGTGAAGAGAGAAACAGAGTTAATGTTTCAGGTCGATGACCTTTCGTCTGACAAATAGGGACAAATATCACCCACAATTGAGGGAGACAAAAGCAGCCATTAGTAAAGCTAAGAGATTTTTGGAAAAGAAGATGGTGCACAAATGTGGTAATAATAGCAAAAGCTTTTCCAGCTACGTCATCAGGCAGAAGGCACAGTTACACAGAGTTACTTCAACAACAACAAAAACTTGTATTTATATAGCACATTTAACATAGTAAAGCCACCCAAGGCACTTTACACGAGAGTTATGAAACTAAATTTGACACCGTGCCACATAAGGAGATATTAGGGCAGGTGACCAAAAGCTTGGTAGGTTTTAAGGAGCCTCTTTAGAGAGGTAGAGAGGTTTAGGGAGGGAATTCCAGAGGTTAGGGCCTTGGCAGCTGAAGGCACGGCCACCAATGGTTGAGCGATTAAAATCGGGGATGCTCAAAAGGCCTGAATTAGAGAATTGCAGATAACTCGGATGGTTGTGAGGTTGGAGGAGATGACAGAGTTAGGGAGAGGCGAGGCCATTCCTGTTCAGCCTTTCCTGCTAAGTATATCCTGTCAGGTCTACGATCATCCTTGCAAATCTTTTTTGCACCTTCTCCAGTGCCTCTACTTTTTATAATATGGAGACCAAAACTCTGCACAATATTCCCAGTGTGGTCTAACTGAGGTTCAATACAAGTTTAACATAACTTCTCAGCTTTTCAATTCTATCCCTCTGGAGAAGAACCCCAGTGCTTGGTTGGCTTATTTTATGGCCTTATTAACCTGCGTCGCTACTTTTAGTGATTTGTGTATCTGGACCCCGAGATCCCTTTGCTCCTCTACCCCATTTAGACTCAGATTTTCCAAGTAGTATGTGGCCTCCTTATTCTTCCCACCAAAATACACCACCTCACACTGATCTATATTGATATTCATTTGTCAATTACACCCCCATTCTGCAAATGTATTAATATCTTCCTGTATTTTGTCGCAGTCTTCCTCAGTAATAACTTTACCCTCCAACTTGGTGCAAACAACAAATTTTGAATTTGTACTTCTGATTCCCGAGTCCAAATCGTTTAAGTAAACAATGGTCCCAGCACCGATCTCTGTGGAACACCACTTTCCACCTTTTGCCAGTCTGAGTAGCTACTCCTGACCCCTACTCTCTGTTTTCTGTTTTGTGACCAGCTTGCTGTCCATAACAGTATGTCAGATCTAGAAGATGACCAAGGTCAGGCCGTGTGGAGTGAAGGGCCAGGCAGCAGAATGGATGGAGCGATGGTTACAAAACAGAAATCAGAGGGTTGGAGTTAAGGGAAGTTTGTAGCCATCTTTCTATCGTATTTGTGTGTGTCGCTGTACACTACATAGTTATTATTGTTTGTTTCATACTTGTGGTGCACTAGGGCTCTTGCCTAAACGGTTTTGTTCCTGTCTGGTGACAGTGGGACTACTCAGTGTCGCCCCTACCGGTGGTCAAAAAATGATTACAGGAGCCAAGTGCGCAGGCGCAGGACGGGGCAGTGCTCTGAGCATGCGCAGTGCGAGTAGCAGAGCCGGGAGTGAAACGGAAGACACGCTCCCAGGAGGTGGTAGGAGTTTGTGGGCTCGGGGAGGAATTGGACCCGCGGCTGGGCTGGGAAGATTCATAAACACCCGGTGTCGGCCTCAGGCCCCAAACAAGAGCCCACAGGCCCCGTGTTTGCCCCGCGGTGACAGGCCCGGCCGCCCGGGTCAGCGGGGTCACTGGCCGCCATCTTGGACAGGCCGGGATCACGGCGCATGCGCGGCCATCTTGGTACAGGAACAGAGAGTGGGCGGGGCTTCAGGGTCCCAGTGACCAGGAGAGACAATCATTGACTCATTGATTTTATTCTCACTCTGCACACAGCGGGTGTGGAACTGAACCCAACCAGAGTAGAGGGAGGGAGAAAACTGGGAGTGGAGGAAAGAAATGTTGGAGATAGTGCGATGGGTTTGGATTTCAGCACAGGGAGGAGGGAGAGTTTGTGGGACGGGGATTTACAGCTTTGGGGGAATAAGAGTGGGAAGGAGTTGTTGCTTTTTGCCTACACTACTTGTAGTGCTTTGTGTTACAGGTAGATATTTAATTAATCTAGATCAAGTAAGTAGTCAGGAAACGACACTGTAAACTAAGTTACCTAATTACAAATTTAATTAAATTAAATAAATCAAGGTCATATAGGGATGGCAGTGCAGGTGGTGTGCCGCAACTGCAGCATGTGGGAGTTTGTGGAGAGCATTGTGATCCCGGACAACCACGTTTGCAGTAAGTGCCTGCATCTTGAGGAACTTCAGCTCAGAGTTTTTGAGCTGGAGTCTGAGGTGCAGACATTGCGGGGCATCATGGATGGGGAGAGTTACCTGGACACTTTGATCCAGGAGGCAGTTACACCCCTTAGGTTAGGTAGTGGTACAGGTCTGGTTAGTGGTCAGGGACAGGAGGGTGTGACTGCAACTCAGGCAGATAAGGGGACCCCAGGTGCAGTGCTGGAGGAGCCTCAGCCTTTACCTGCCTGGTGCCAGGGTTAAAGACATCTCCTCGCGGCTGGAGAAGAAGTGGGAGGGGGAGGATCCAGTTGTCGTGGTCCACGTAGAAACCAACGACATAGGTAGAACTAGGAATAAGGTTCTGCTGAGGGAGTTTGAGGAGCTAGGATCCAAATTAAAAAGCAGAACCTCAAAGGTAATCATCTCTGGAGCCACGTGCAAATTAGCGTAGGGACAAACAGATTAGAGGTTTAAATGCGTGGCTCAAAGAGTGGTGTGGAAGGAAGGGGTTTCAGTTCATGGGGCACTGGCACCAGTACTGGGGAAAGAAGGAGCTGTTCCGTTGGGACGGGCTCCACTTAAACCGGGCTGGGACCAGTGTCCTGGCGAACCAAATAACTAAGACAATAGACAGGGCTTTAATCTAATGAAGGGGGTGGTGGGAGGATTCAGGAAAGAGTAAATTTAAAAGCAATGAGAGAAATGTAATGGCTCTAGAGCAGAGTAGAGTTTTGGGTAAAAATAAGCAGAGTGGGTCAGGAAGGGACAGAGAGCGTAACAAAGGTAATAAGACATCAGTGACTAAGGTGACATCAGGGAAAAATAGAAATAAGTCAAAGCTAAAGGCACTATATCTGAATGCGCGAAGCATTTACAACAAAATAGATGAATTAATAGCGCAGATAGAAATTAACAGGTTTGATCTAATAGCCATAACGGAGATGTGGTTGCAAAGTGGCCAAGGTTGGGAACTAAATATTCCAGGATACATAACTTTTAGAAGGGATAGGCAAAATGGAAAAGGAGGAGGGGTAGCCCTGATAATAAAGGATGGGCTAAAGACAGGAGAGAGAAAGGATCTGAGCTCTGAAAATCAGGAAGTAGAATCAGTTTGGGTGGCGCTAAGAAACAGCAAGGGGCAGAAAATATTGGTGGGAGTTGTTGATAGGCCCTCAAACAGTAGTTGTAATGTAGGGCAGAGTATAAATCAGGAAATTAGAGGCGCATGTAACAAGGGTAATACAGTGATCATGGGGGACTTTAATCTACATATAGACTGGGCAAACCAAATTTGCAGTAATAGTGTGGAGGACGAATTCATGGAATGTATGCAAGATAGTTTTCTAGATCAATATGTTGAGGAACCAACGAGGGAACAGGCTATTTTAGATCTAGTATTGTGCAATGAGAAAGGGTTAATTAATAACCTTGTAGTAAAGGGGCCTTTAGGGAAGAGTGACCATAATATGATAGAATTTTATATTGAGTTTGAAAGTGACTTAGTTAAATCCGAAACTAGGGTCTTAAATCTAAACAAAGCAAACTATGTAGGTATGAGGGGCGAGATGGCTAAGGTAGATTGGGGAACTACATTAAAAGGTATGACAGTGGATGAGCAATGGCTAGCGTTAAAGAATTAATACATAAGTTACAACAAATATACATTCCTTTAAGGCACAAAAACCCCACAGGAAAGTGGTCCAACCATGGCTAACAATAGCAGTTAAAGATAGTATTAGATCAAAGGAAGAGGCTTATAATGCTGCCAAAAAGAGTTGTAAGCCTGAGGATTGGGAGGATTCTAGAATTCAGCAAAGGAGGACCAAGAAATTGATAAAGGAAGGGAAAATAGAATATGAGTGTAAACGAGCGAGAGACATAAAAACAGACTGTAAAAGCTTCTATAGGTATGTAAAAAGAAAAAGATTAGCAAAAATGTGGGTCCCTTACAGGCTGAGACAGGAGAAATTATAATGGGGAATAAGGACATGGCAGAGAAATTAAACAAATACTTTGTGTCTGTCTTCACAGAAGAAGACGCAAAAAACTTCCCGGAAATAATGAAGTTCCAAGGGTCTAACGAGAATGAGGAACTGAAAGAAATTAGTATTAGTAAAAAAGTAGTACTGGAGAAATTAATGGGACTGAAAGCCAATAAATCCCCTGGACCTGATGGCCTACATCCTAGGGTTTTGAAAGAGGTGGCTATAGAGATAGTGGATGCATTGGTTGTCATTTTCCAAAATTCCATAGATTCTAGCACGGTTCCCACAGATTGGAAGGTAGCAAATGTAACCCCACTATTTAAGAAAGGAGGGAGAGAGAAACCGGGGAACGACAGACCAGTTAGCCTGACATCAGTAGTAGGGAAAATGCTAGAATCTATTATTAAGAACATGGTAACAGGGCACTTAGAAAATAATAATAGGATTGGGCAGAGTCAACATGGATTTATGAAAGGGAAATTGTGTTTGACAAATCTGTTAGAATTTTTTGAGGTTGTAACTAACAGAATAGATAACACGGTGGCATAGTGGTTAGCACTGTTGCCTCACAGCGCCAGGGACCCGGGTTCGAATCCGGCCTCGGGTGACTTTCTGTGTGGAGTTTGCACATTCTCCCCCGTGTCTGTGTGGGTTTCCTCCGGGTGCTCCGGTTTCCTCCCACAGTCCAAAGATGTGCGGGTTAGGTTGATTTGGCTATGATAAATTGACCCTTAGTGTTAGGGGGGATTAAATACGTGGGGTTACGGGGATAGGGTGGGATATGTGTCGGTGCAGGCTCGATGGGCCGAAATGGCCTCTATCTGCACTGTGGGGATTCTGTGATAAGGGGGAACCAGTGGATGTGTATTTGGATTTTCAGAAGGCTTTTGATAAAGTCCCACTCAAGAGGTTGTTAAACAAAATTAGGGCTCATGGGATTGGGGGTAATATACTAGCATGGATTGAGGATTGGTTAATGGACAGAAAACAGAGAGAAGGAATAAGCAGGTCATTTTTGGGTTGGCAGGCTGTAACTAGTGGGGTACTGCAAGGTTCAGTGCTTGGGCCTCAGCTATTCACAATCTGCATCAATGATTTGGATGAGGGGACCAAATGTAATATATCCAAGTTTGCTGATGATACAAAGCTGGGTGGAAATGTAAGTTGTGAGGAGGATGCAAAGAGGCTTCAAGGAGATATAGACAGGCTAAGTGAGTGGGCAAGAACATGGCAAATGGAATATAATATGGAGAAATGTGAAGTTATCCACTTTGGTCAGAAAAATAGAAAAGCAGAATATTTTTAAATGGTGAGAGATTGGGAAATGTTGGTGTTAAAAACATAGAAACTAGGAGCAGGAGTAGGCCATTCGGCCCGTTGAGCCTGCTCCACCATTCAATACGATCATGGCTGATCATCCAAATCCAGTACCCTGTCCCTGCTTTCTCACACAGAATCCCCATCGAGCCTGCACCGACACATATCCCACCCTATCCCCGTAACCCCACGTATTTAATTCCCCCTAACATATCCCATCCTATCCCCGTAACCCCACATATTTAATCCCCCCCCCTAACACTAAGGGTCAATTTATCATAGCCAAATCAACCTAACCCGCACATTTTTGGACTGTGGGAGGAAACCGGAGCACCCGGCGGAAACCCACGCAGACACGGGGAGAATATGCAAACTCCACACAGACAGTCACCCGAGGCCAGATTCGAACCCGGGTCCCTGGCGCTGTGAGGCACCAGTGCTAACCACTATGCCACCGTGTTCAGAGGGACCTGGGTGTCCTTGTACACGATTCACTGAAAGTTAACATGCAGGTACAGCAAGCAATTAGGAAAGCAAATGATATGTTGGCCTTTGTTACAAGAGGATTTGAGTATAAGAGTAAAGACGTCTTACTGCAATTATATAGGGCCCTGGTAAGACCACACCTGGAGTATTGTGTACAGTTTTGGTCTCCTTACCAAAGGAAGGTTCACCGGACTGGTTCCTGCGATGGGGGGATTGTCCTATGAGGAGAAATTAAGTAGAATGGGCCTATATTCTCTAGAGTTTAGAAGAATGAGAAGTGATCTCATTGAAACATATAAAATTCTTACAGGGCTTGACAGGGTAGATGCAGGGAGGATGTTTCCCCTGGCTGGGGAGTCTAGAACCAGGGGTCACAGTCTCAGAATAAGGGGTCAGCCATTTGGGACTGAGATGAGGAGAAATGTCTTCACTCAGAGGGTGGTGAATCTTTGGAATTCTCTACCCCAGGGGGCTATGGAGGCTCAGTCGTTGAATATATTCAAGATAGAGATCGATAGATTGTTGAATATTAAGGGAATCAAGGGATATGGGGATAGTGCAGGAAAGTGGAGATGAGGTAGAAGATCAGCAATGATATTGAATGGCGGAGCAGGCTCGAGGGCCCAAATGGCCCACTCCTGCTCCTATTTCTTATGTTCTTATGAAAGAAAGTTCCATAGAAACTAGAATTGTCTGTTCTGAATTTCTATCCTGTACTTACAGTGATGACTTTTGTAAACTCCTTTTACAGGGTATTAGAAGGGGAGGATTTACAGACGGGAAACTCAAACCAAATATCACCTCAAGATCTGACAGTCACTCGATTCATCAGGACCTGAATATCATCGGCCTTTGAATGTGGAAGGAGAAATGTTTGTCTGTTCTGTCTGTGGGAAAAAATTTCAAACATCAGTGTGACTGGAAAAGCACCGAGACACACACACCCGAGTGAGAGTGTTCCAGTGCACTGACTGTGGAAAGAGCTTTAACCAGTTACACAGCCTGAAAAAACATCGCCCCATTCACAGCGGGGAGAAACCGTACACGTGTTCTGTGTGTGGACGAGGCTTCAACTGATCGTCCAACCTGGAGAGACACAAGGACACCCGCACCACGGAGAAACCCTGGAAATGTGGGGACTGTGGGAAGGGATTCAGCGCCCCGTCCCAGCTGGAAATTCATTGGCGCAGTCACACCGGGGAGAGGCCGTTCACCTGCTCCGTGTGTGGGAAGGGATTCACTTGTTCTTCCCACCTCACTGAACACCAGCGAGTTCACACTGGAGAGAGACCATTCATCTGCTCTGTGTGTGGGAAAGGATTCATTAAATCATCTCACCATCTGAGACACCAATCTGTTCACACAGAGGAGAGGCCGTTCACCTGCTCCTTGTGCGGGAAGGGATTCTCAAATGCATCCACCCTTCTATCTCACCAGCGTTTTCACACTGAGGAGAGGCCATTCACCTGCTCCGTGTGTGGGAAGGGATTCACTCTGTTATGCCACGTCACTGCACACCAACTTGTTCACACCAATAGGAGACCGTTTAAATGCTCTGACTGTGAGAAGCACTATAAAAGCAGAAAAGATCTGATGAAACACCAACGCACTCACACTGGGGAGAGGCCGTTCACCTGCTCCAAGTGTGGGAAGGGATTCACTCGTTCATCCCATGTGCTGAGACACCAGCGAGTTCACACTGGGGAGAGGCCGTTCACCTGCTCTGTGTGTGGGAAGGGATTCACTCGGTCATCCAGCCTGCTGACACACCAGCGAGTTCACACTGGAGAGAGACCGTTCACCTGCTCCGTGTGTGGGAAGGGTTTCACTTGGTCATCCACCCTGCTGAATCACCAGCGAGTTCACACTGGGGAGAGGCCGTTCACCTGCTCCGTGTGTGGGAAGGGATTCACTCGGTCATCCAACCTGTTGAATCACCAGCGAGTTCACGACTGACTGCAGGGGTTGGATTCTGCTGTTGTTGCCGCTTATAATCACATCCAGGACTGAACGATGTTCATTCTGACAATTGGGGTTTGTTTCCTCTATAACTGGGCTGGAGTTTAATATCTGACAAATAAATCAACTTTGTTTCGAACACACAGTGTGTCGAGTCCTTGATTTCTCCCATAATAAGAGGAGACTAATTGTTGTCCTGTTACCGACTCTTCCTTTTTTGGGTCGTTTCTCCTTTGTTAAATAAAGACTTGTATTTATGCAGCACCTCACACGACCTCAGGACGTCCCAAAGTGCTTTACAGCCAATGAAGTACAACAACATCAAAGTACATTTGAAGAGCATTCACTGTTGCAGGAAATGCAGCAGCCAATTTGCGCACAGCAAGCTGCCACGAACAGCAATGTGATAATGGCCAAACAATCTGTTTTAGTGATGTTGATTGAGGGCTGATGGGGCCTCGGCTCAACAACTCATCCAAAAGATGGCACCTCTGACAGTGCCGCACTCCCTCAGTACTGCATTGGAGTGTCGGTCCAGATTTTGTGCTCAAGTCTCTGGAGGTGGGCTTGATCCCACAACCTCCTGACTCAGAGACGAGAGTGCTCCCACTGAGCCTCGACTAACACCCGATCATTACCCTAGATTATTTCAGTTCTCATACCTTTGGTTACTCTCATGGACAAGTTCCAGCTCCCCATATCATCCAGGGTGCCTCTCCCAGCCTTGGTATCCAGGAAAGATATCGATAACACACCCCTGTACCTGCCCTGGGAGTGTTTGATGGGACAGTGTAGAGGGAGCTTTACTCTGTATCTAACCCGTGCTGTACCTGCCCTGGGAGTGTTTGATGGGATAGTGTAGAGGGAGCTTTACTCTGTATCTAACCCGTGCTGTACCTGCCCTGGGAGTGTTTGATGGGACAGTGTAGCGCGAACTTTACTCTGTATCTAACCCGTGCTGTATTCCCCTGGGAGTGTTTGATGGGACAGTGTCGAGGGAGCTTTACTCTGTATCTAACCTGTGCTGTACCTGCCCTGGGAGTATTTGATGGAACAGTGTAGAGGGAGGTTACTCTGTATCTAACCCGTGCTGTACCTGCCCTGGGAATGTTTGATGGGACAGTGTAGCGGGAACTTTACTCTGTATCTAACCCGTGCTGTACCTGCCCTGGGAGTGTTTGATGGGACAGTGTAGAGGGAGCTTTACTCTGTATCTAACCCGTGCTGTACCTGCCCTGGGAGTGTTTGATGGGACAGTGTAGAGGGAGCTTTACTCTGTATCTAACCCGTGCTGTACCTGCCCTGGGAGTGTTTGATGGGACAGTGTAGCGGGAACTTTACTCTGTATCTAACCCGTGCTGTATTGCCCTGGGAGTGTTTGATGGGACAGTGTAGAGGGAGCTTTACTCTGTATCTAACCCGTGCTGTACCTGCCCTGGGAGTGTTTGATGGGACAGTGTAGAGGGAGCTTTACTCTGTATCTAACCCGTGCTGTATTCCCCTGGGAGTGTTTGATGGGACAGTGTAGAGGGAGCTTTACTCTGTATCTAACCCGTGCTGTACCTGCCCTGGGAGTGTTTGATGGGACAGTGTAGAGGGAGCTTTACTCTGTATCTAACCTGTGCTGTACCTGCCCTGGGAGTGTTTGATGGGACAGTGTAGAGGGAGCTTTACTCTGTATCTAACCCGTGCTGTACCTGCCCTGGGAGTGTTTGATGGGACAGTGTAGAGGGAGCTTTACTCTGTATCTAACCCGTGCTGTACCTGCCCTGGGAGTGTTTGATGGGACAGTGTAGAGGGAGCTTTACTCTGTATCTAACCCGTGCTGTACCTGCCCTGGGAGTGTTTGATGGGACAGTGTAGAGGGAGCTTTACTCTGTATCTAACCCGTGCTGTACCTGCCCTGGGAGTGTTTGATGGGACAGTGTAGAGGGAGCTTTACTCTGTATCTAACCCGTGCTGTACCTGCCCTGGGAGTGTTTGATGGGACAGTGTAGAGGGAGCTTTACTCTGTATCTAACCCGTGCTGTACCTGCCCTGGGAGTGTTTGATGGGACAGTGTAGAGGGAGCTTTACTCTGTATCTAACCCGTGCTGTACCTGCCCTGGGAGTGTTTGATGGGACAGTGTAGAGGGAGCTTTACTCTGTATCTAACCCGTGCTGTACCTGCCCTGGGAGTGTTTGATGGGACAGTGTAGAGGGAGCTTTACTCTGTATCTAACCCGTGCTGTACCTGCCCTGGGAGTGTTTGATGGGACAGTGTAGAGGGAGCTTTACTCTGTATCTAACCCGTGCTGTACCTGCCCTGGGAGTGTTTGATGGGACAGTGTAGAGGGAGCTTTACTCTGTATCTAACCCGTGCTGTACCTGCCCTGGGAGTGTTTGATGGGACAGTGTAGAGGGAGCTTTACTCTGTATCTAACCCGTGCTGTACCTGCCCTGGGAGTGTTTGATGGGACAGTGTAGAGGGAGCTTTACTCTGTATCTAACCCGTGCTGTACCTGCCCTGGGAGTGTTTGATGGGACAGTGTAGAGGGAGCTTTACTCTCTATCTAACCCGTGCTGTACCTGACTGGAGAGTGCTTCAGGCAGACACTCGGTGCTCAGAACACCCCATTCCCCAGCACTGACATCCATCAGCTCTGTGAGAACATTTAACCCAAAGATAAGAGAAACCCATCAGTTTCTCCCCGGACACAGATCCGGAGGGACAGTGAGTGTCCTGAACATTTTTGTACGGTGTGCTCGATAGTTCATCCCTGGGTCTGAGCCTTTTGGTGATGATTTGAATTTGATGCCCTCTCGTTCCTGACTCACCGACTGGTGGAAATAGATTTTCCTCATTTACCTGATCAAATTCTGAACACCTCGCTCAGATCTCCAATTACCCTTTGTTCTAATGAAAAGAGCCCCAGTTTCTCTAATCTCTCCTGATAACTAAAGGCTCTCTTCCCTGGTATCATCTCAGTGAATCTCTCTGCACCCTCTCCACGGCCTTGACATCCTTCCTGGTGTAAGATGCCCCAAAACTTGACCCAATATTCGAACTGCAGCCTAACCAATGATTTGTACAGGTTTACATGACCTCTGCCCTTTTGTACTCTACACCCCTATTTATAAAACCGAGGATCCCTCGTGCTTTTTTAAACTACTTTATCAACTTGTCCTCCCACTTTTAAAGGTTTGTGTATCTGAACCGCTTGTAGGTTTTAGAGATATTAACATAACATGGTTAAAATACATTGTCATCAAATGTCTGATATAATGTGTACTGTGGGAAAGAGAAGTTTAGTCTGAGTTAGAAACTCAAACAGGTGTTTCACTGCAGACAGGTCGCCATGGCAACACTGATAAGACATTCCATTCACTGAATCGACTGGTTGGAATCTGTAATCAGATCAGGGGAAAGAACAGGGTTTGTCTGTTATTAACCACAATATAAGCTTAAACCAGAGTGAGTAATAGAATAGACTAGATTATAATGTGTGATGTTTATACCTATCATTGTGAAACTGTAAGAAATAACATAATTAACAGCAGGCAGGGTAGTTTAGGGATAATGAGAAAATTACTGAAGAAAAGTCACTGCTGGGATCCATGGAATGTGTCCTTGTAAATCACAGATTAGAGAAATTCCAGCTGTCTTTCTCACTTCCTGCCAAAACCCAGAGTCCGGTGCCAGAGATGAATCACTGCAGGGTATAAAAGTGAGGGGATCCTGATGTAAGGGGGCAGTCGGGACTGGAGACACCGGAGATCAAGCTCAGGGCGCCCGAGGTTCCATCCAGCGGGCTGACCTCGTGTAAGTTACTGTGGACACGCGGGACTTGCATGTTTGCTGTGATAGAGGATCACTATAAGGTACGGTAGAGGGCAGATAATCTGCTCATCTTATATTTCTTAATAAGGTATTAAAGATGCTGAGACTAGACTCTCGATCCTGCTAATTAATAAGACAAGGCGTTAGCTCGAATCTTACACCTCTTTAAAGTTCTACTCTTCTACTCCTTTTAAACATTTCCCATTTAGTGTATATTTTATCTTTTTCTAACTCACAAAAGGCATCAAGAGGTCCCAGCGAACTGCAAATCCGCAAATGTAACGCCCCTATTTAAGAAGGGAGGGAGACAGAAAGCAGGAAACTATAGACCAGTTAGCCTAACATCTGTCATTGGGAAAATGCTGGAGTCCATCATTAAGGAAGTGATAGCAGGACATTTAGAAAATCATAATATAGTCAAGCAGAGTCAGCATGGTTTTATGAAAGGGAAATCATGTTTGACAAATTTACTAGAGTTCTTTGAGGATGTAACGAGCAGGGTGGACAAAGGGGAACCAGTAGATGTCGTGTATTTGGATTTCCAGAAAGCATTAGATAAGGTGCCACATAAAAGGTTACTGCACAAGATAAGAGCTCACGGGTTGGGGGTAATATATTAGCATGGATAGAGGATTGGCTAACTAACAGAAAGCAGAGAGTTGGGATAAATGGGTAATTTTCAGGTTGGCAAACTGTAACTAGTGGGGTGCCTCAGGGATCAGTGCTGGGGCCTCAACTATTTACAATCTATATTAATGACTTGGATGAAGGGACTGAGTGTAATGTACCAAATTTGCTGATGATACAAAGATAGGTGGGAAAGCAATTTGTGTGGAGGACGTAAAGAATCTCCAAAGGGATATAGATAGGCTAAGTGAGTGGGCAAAAATCTGACAGATGGAGTTTAATGTGGAAATATGCGAGGTTATCCACTTTGGTAGCAAAAATAAAAAAGCAAATTATTATTTAAATGGGGAGAGATTACAAAATGCTGAGGTACAGAGGGATCTGGGGGTCCTTGTACATGAATCATAAAAAGTTAGCATGCAGGTACAGCAAGTAATTAGGAAGGCAAATGGAGTGTTGGCCTTTATTGCAAAGGGAATGGAGTATAAAAGTAGCAAAGTCCTGTTACAACTGTACAGGGTTGATGAGACCACACCTGGAGTACTGCATACAGTTTTGGTCTCCTTATTTAAGGAAGGATATACTTGCATTGGAGGCAGTTCAGAGAAAGTTCAGTAGGTTGATTCTGGAGATGAAGGGGTTGTCATATGAAGAAAGGTTGAGCAGGTTGGGCCTATACTCATTGGAGTTTAGAAGAATGAGGTGATCTTATTGAAACATATAAGATTCTGAAGGGGCTCGACAGGGTAGATGCAGAGAGGATGTTTCCCCTCGTGGGGGAATCTAGAACTAGGGGGCATAGTTTCAGAATAAGGGGTCACCCATTTAAATCGGAAATGAGGAGGAATTTCTTCACTCAGAGGGTCGTGAATCGTTGGAATTCTCTGCCCCAGAGAGCTGTGGAGGCTGGGTCTTTCTTGAATATATTTAAGGTGGAGATAGAGAGATTTTTGAATGGTAAGGGAGTGAAGGGTTATGGGGAGCGGGCAGGGAAGTGGAGTTGAGGCCAAGATCAGATCAGCCATGATCTTATTGAATGACGGAGCAGGCTCGAGGGGCCGAATGACCTACTCCTGCTCCTACATCTTATGTTCTTATGTTTTTATCAACTCATATTTCTTAGCATGAAATTTAATTTGACATCTACCCGCCCCATATACGAACCTGTGTATTCACACTGAAGTCAATTACAGTCCTGGAAAAACTCAGCAGGCCAGGCAGCATCCGTGGAGAGAGAAACAGAGTTAACGTTTCAGGTCGAAGACCTTTCGTCAGAACTGGAAAAAGCAGGAAATGAAATAGATTTAAAGCAAGTATAAAGCTGGGAAAAGGGGGAGGGGATGAAAGAACAAAAGGAGAGATTAAGAGACATTGAGAGACCTTAAGAGATTATCAAGGCAAGAGGAGGTGTTAATGTGACAGGTTGAGGCTAAAAGAAGTGTGAAATGCACTGGCAGAATGAAGGACAGCTGCCAGCTGATTTCCCCCCCCACGGCCACCAACCTCATAGTTCCCCAACCCCGCACAGCCCGCTTCTACCTCCTTCCCAAGATCCACAAACAGGACTGCCCCGGTAGACCCATCGTTTCAGCCTGTTCTTGCCCCACGGAACTTATCTCTTCCTATCTCGACTCTATTTTTTCTCCCGTTGTCCAGTCTCTTCCCACCTACATTCGGGACTCTTCCGATGCCCTCCGTCACTTTAACAGTTTCCAGTTTCCTGGCCCCAACCGCCTCCTTTTCACTATGGACGTACAATCCCTCTACACCTCCATCCCCCACCAGGATGGCCTGAGGGCGCTCAGCTTCTTCCTTGAACAGAGGCCCAACCAGTCCCCATCCACCACCACCCTCCTCCGCCTGGCTGAACTTGTTCTCACATTGAACAACTTCTCCTTTGACTCCACCCATTTCCTCCAAATTAAAGGTGTTGCTATGGGTACCCGCATGGGTCCTAGCTATGCCTGCCTTTTCGTGGGATATGTGGAACACTCTTTGTTCCAGTCCTACTCGGGTCCCCTCCCTCACCTCTTTTTCCGGTACATTGATGACTGTATTGGTGCCGTCTCCTGCTCTCGCCCTGAACTAGAACATTTCATTCACTATGCTTCCAATTTCCACCCTTCCCTCAGCTTCACATGGTCCATCTCCGACTCTTCCCTTCCCTTCCTCGACTTCTCGTCTCCATCTCTGGGGATAGGTTATTGACTAACATTCACTACAAGCCCACTGACTCCCACAGCTACCTGGACTACACTTCCTCCCACCCCGCCTCCTGTAAGGACTCTATTCCATTCTCCCAGTTTCTCCGTCTCCGCCGCATCTGCTCTGATGATGCCACCTTCCGTACCAGTGCTTCCGACATGTCTTCCTTTTTCCTCAACCGAGGATTCCCCTCTACTGTGGTCGACGCGGCCCTCGACCGTGTCCGTTCTATCTCCCGCACTTCTGCCCTCACCCCTACCCCTCCCTCCCGGAACCACGATAGAGTTCCCCTTGTCCTCACCTTTCACCCCACCAGCCTCCACATTCAACGGATCATCCTCCGCCATTTCCGCCACCTCCAGCGTGATCCCACCACCAAATGCATCTTCCCCTCACCTCCCCTTTCAAAATTCCGCAGGGACCGCTCCCTCCGCGACACCCTAGTCCACTCCTCTACCACCCCCAGCACCCCTTCCCCTTCGCCCGGCACCTTCCCGTGCAAGCGCAGGAGATGCAACACATGCCCTTATACCTCCCCTCTTCCGATTGTCCAGGGCCCCAAACACCCCTTCCAGGTGAAACAGCGATTTACTTGTACTTCCTGCAATTTAGTATACTGTATTCGCTGCTCACGATGTGGTCTCCTCTACATTGGGGAGACCAAACGCAGATTGGGTGACCGCTTTGCGGAACACCTCCATTCAGTCCGTAAGGGGGACCCCGAGCTCCCGGTGGCCTGTCACTTTAATTCTCCGCTCCACTCCCACTCTGACCTCACTGTCCTCGGCCTCTTGCATTGTTCCACGGAAGCTCAGCGTAAGCTCGAGGAACAGCTCCTCATCTTTCGTTTAGGCACCCTACAGCCCTCTGGACTCAATATCGAGTTCAACAATTTTAGATCATAACCTAGCCCCTATCACATTTATATTTTATTTTTTCATCCACCCTTTTGTTTGGCCCCCCCTTTTTTTTTCCTCCTAGAAGCTGGCAGCTGTCCTTCATTCTGCCAGGTATTTCACACTTCTTTTAGCCTCAACCTGTCACATTAACACCTCCTCTTGCCTTGATCCTCTCTTAATGTCTCTCAATGTCTCTTAATCTCTCCTTTTGTTCTTTCATCCACTCCCCCTTTTCCCAGCTTTATACTTGCTTTAAATCTATTTCATTTCCTGCTTTTTCCAGTTCTGACGAAAGGTCTTCGACCTGAAACGTTAACTCTGTTTCTCTCTCCACGGATGATGCCTGGCCTGCTGAGTTTTTCCAGCGTTTTCTGTTGTTATTTCGGATTTCCAGCATCCGCAGTATTTTGCTATCAATTACAGTCCTCTTCACAGGTGGCTATGCTCCCTATTTCAGCCTCGTCTGGTGAATTTGACCTTGTGCCCCATAAACCCAAGCCCAGCTCATTTAGTTATATTGAGAAGAGCAATGGTCCCAACACTGACCCTGGGTGACACCACTGTTTACATCCCTCCAGTCTGAAGAACATCCATTACCCACTACTCTCTGTTTTCTGCCCTTTACCCAACTTCCTATCCACGCTGCCCCACTCCCTTTAATACCATGAGCCTTAATTTGATCAACAAACCTCCTGTCCGGCACCTTATCAAACACCTTTTGACAATCCATCTCCACAACATCCACTGCATTTCCTTTCTCACTACACTGTGTTATTTCTGAAATAATCCCTGCTGTCTGTCCTGAATGAATCCATTTCACTGCCAAATGTTGCAATGTTTGCTCCACACCACAGGGTTCCATCTGTTTAAAGCCACAACAGAAAGGTCCAGTTTCCTCCTGGAGTTTGAGAGAAATCAGGTTTGAAAATGATGCAGAGTTTCAGCCAATGAGGGAGCTCCGGGCTGAGCCCCGCCCACTGGGTGCCGCAAGCCCCGCCCCTCACACACTCCGATTGGTTGGAGGACCCGCTGCCCGCTCGGTCCTCCAGTCCCGCCCCGCTCTTCCTATTGGTCCGAGCTCCCGTCAATCACCCGGGCAGTGTGAGCTGAGCATGCGCGGACCTTGGCAGCAGCCGCTGACACATCAGGTGAGAGAGCTCAGGGAGCGGGTTAATAAACCCCGGGGGGACGCGGGCTGCACACACCCCGAGTGCGGCCCCAGGCCCCATTATTAAAACACTCCACATTATCCGCTTCACAAACACCCGGGGGAGGACAGACAGAGGCAGAGGCTGCGAGATTCTCAGCTCAACTCGGTGCTGTGTGAACAGGTGAGCGCCACACCCCGGCTGCTTGCGGGGAATGCCGGTGCGGAGGGCCCGGTGCAGAAGGCCCAAGGTGGAAGACCCGGAGGAGAGTGGCCTGAGCGGGAGGCCCAGCACGGAGAACCCCAGGCGGGGGGCCCAGGGCGGGGCGGCTGGTCGGCAGAGGTGGAGTCGGGAGATGTGGTTGGTGAGCATTGCTGCACTGGTTCTAAAAGTTGCAGAATGGTTTCGGGCCTGAATGAGTTCCAGCGGCCCAGCATCTGCTCTGCCTGGCGGCAGCTGTGAGGCTTTTTCTTGGACATGGGACCGGTTTATGCGTCGCCATATTGGTGAAGGAAAGACAAACTGTTTCCATCTGTAATGGGGCGCGTGAGCGGTTACAAGATGGAAAATGTGAATGGTTAAAAGACGGAAAATAAAAGGAGAGTAAAAGACAGAGCAAAGTAATATCAGTAAGGAATGATGAGTATTCTTTGATGGTTGGGTCCTGTGAGCGATAACAGCAAGCAGAAGAAGATTTGAGTGTTCGGTCTTTTTACGGGATTTCAGGAAGTGGATGGCTTCTTTTTCCGTGGAAGGGCTGAAGACTGTGGACAAGGACTATGATTTTACATGGTTCGACAACATCAAATGATATTCGTTAATGGATTGCCAAAAGGACTGGCGTAGAACTGGTATTTAATTGTTTTGTTGGGAAGGTTTCAGGTTTTCTGTTTGAAAGCAGTTTACTTGAAGCTCAATTGATTTTCTGATAAGGACTGTGGGAATTTGCACATGGTGATGTATTGGTGGTTATGTAGGAATTTACTTTGAGGTTATTGTCTAGTGTTGGGTGTGGCTGAAAAGATAAAGTAAATTAACATTGGTAAATTATTGAACGAACGGACGGTCGAGTGAACGAACGGACGAACGATTCGAACGAACGCATTCATGCATATTGGAACTTACACTCGATCGAACGAATGATCACTTGTGCAGTGATAGGACGAACGATTCGAGCGAACGCACGCAGGCGCGCACTTAGACTATGCTACGCACGCACGCATTCAGACATACATAATGGAACTTACACTCGATCGAACGAACGACCTCTTGGGAGGTAGTGGTCGAACGAACGATTCGAGCGAACGCAAGCATGCACATTGGAACTTACACTCGATCGAACGAATGATCGCGTGGCGAACGATCAGACGAACGATTCGAGCGAACGCACGCAGGCGCGCACTTAGACAACTGATACGCACGCACGCATTCAGACATACATAATGGAACTTACGCTCGATCGAACGAACGAACGCTTGAATGAACGAACGAACAATTGAATGAATGATCGAATGAACAATGCCAGTAGGACTGGTGTAAAACAGGTTTTCTTGGTTTATTGGAATGGATGTTATCTGTGGTATTTGGTTGGATTGTGATGGTGCTGTGTGTTTGTACACTGGTGTTGAAATGGTTTGTTTTATGTGGATAATATTGGTAAATTATTGAACGAACGGACGCTCGAGTGAACGAACGGACGAACGATTCGAACGAACGCATTCATGCACATTGGAACTTACACTCGATCGAACGAATGATCACTTGTGCAGTGATAGGACGAACGATTCGAGTGAACGCACACAGGCGCGCACTTAGACTATGCTACGCACGCACGCATTCAGACATATCGCAAGCATGCACATTGGAACTTACACTCAATCGAACGAATGATCGCGTGGTGAATGATCAGACGAACGATTCGAGCGAACGCACGCAGGCGCACACTTAGACAACTGATATGCACGCATTCAGACATACATAATGGAACTTACGTTCGATCGAACGAACGTACGAACGCTTGAATGAACGAACGAATAATTGAATGAATGATCGAATGAACAATGCCAGTAGGACTGGCATAAAACAGGTTTTCTTGGTTTATTGGAATAAATGTTATCTGTGGCATTTGGTTGGATTATGATGGTGCTATGTGGTTGTACACTGGTGTTGAAATGGTTTGTTTTATGTGGAGTTAACTTTGAGATTTATTATAAATCTAAAAAGTTGTGTGGAATTGCTTAAGGGTATTTGTACTGTAAACATTATCGATTATTTGTAAAAGTAATCATTGCATTTATATTAACTATAAGGCTGTTTTTAAGGCTTTATGTTTTACTGTGATGGATGAATGTAATGGATTTACTATGTAATTGATGAGTTGTATAAGTATTATTGATTTGAATTAAAAGATTCACCCCGAGTGCGGCCCCAGGCCCCATTATTAAAACACTCAACATTATCCGCTTCACAAACACCCGGGGTGGGCCTCAGGCCCCGAACAAGAGCCTCCGGGCCGGGCGTTTGCCCCGAGCGGGGCGGCAGCTGCGGGGCTTTCTCCCGGTGACAGGCCCGGGTTAACGGCCGCCATCTTGAGAGGCTCAGGGGGCAGCAGGGCGCATGCGCGGCACCCTTGGCCAGGAACCAGGAGGAGAGAATCTTGGCAATTTCTATCCTGGACTCACAGTCATGGCTTTTGGAAACTCCTTTTACAGGCTGTGAGAAGGGCAGCATTTACACACCGCAAACTCACACCAACAACAACTTACCTTTATATAGCACCTTTAAAATGTCACAGTAGTGCAGTCAGACAATAATCGACACACATACTTTGTTTGTGGTCCAGTGCACTGACACAAAGTTCCTCCACAACTGTAACAATGCTATTGCGGTTGCTGTGAAGGCTGCGCTCACTCTGCTCGGACACCTGGTCTCCAAAGGAGGCAAAACAGGACTAATGCTGCCGAGCTCAGCTCTCCATGTCTTTCCAGTGGCTGAAGGGTCTTTAACCCTGTCAGGGGCGCCCCTGCCACAGGACTCAATACCCACCCCCTCCACCACTGGTGCACTGGGACTGCAGTATGTACGGTCTACAAGATGACCACGGTCAGGCCGTGTGGAGTCAAAGGTCAGGCAGCAGAATGGATGGAAAGATCGCAACAAACTTCCCTCAACTCCAACCCTCTGATTTCTGTTTTGTAGCCATCTTTCCATCCATTCTGCTGCCTGGCCCTTCACTACACGGCCTGACCTTGGTCATCTTGTCGATCTTACATACTGTTTATGGATAGCAAGCTGGTTAGAAAACAGAGAGTAGGTGTTAAGAGTAGCTACTCAAACTGGGAAAAGGTGGGAAGTGGTGTTCCACAGGGATTGGTGCTGGGACCACTTTTGTTCATAAACGATTTAGACTCGTGAATCAGAAAAACAATTTCAAAGTTTGTCGATAACACTAAATTGGGAGGTAGAGTTAATACTGAGGAAGACAAAATGCAAGAAGACATTAATAAATTTCAGAATGTGCGTGTAATTGGCAAATGAATTTCACTATAGATCAGTGTGAGGTGGTGTGTTTAGGTGGGAAGAATAAGGAGGCCACTCACTACTTGGACAACAAGGGGGTGAAATTGGGTTGCTTTGTGCCTCCCGCGATATTCAGCGGGAGGTTAGCGGCGGCGGTAGCTGGTAGCGCCCCGCGGCACTGCACCGCCGGCAATGACATCATCGCCATGCGCAGCACCCTGGCTGCAACCTTGGGTTGTGACCCCTGACCTATCGGCGGCCGATATGTCCGACAGGGTCAGGGGTCGTTCCTGCAGCCGCGGCGACGCCACTTAAAGGGCAGGTGTCGGGCGGCAACTTTTTATTTTGGCCGACTGCCAGCACCTGCCCCCTTCCCCTTTCTTCTTCGGGGTGTCGGCCGCGATCGCTCAGCCCGGCGCTCCTCTTGATCCGACACCCCGCTCCCCGGTGGTCCAGCAGGGCCCCGGTGTGAGCAGCGCTAGGCCCCTCCCCTTTAATCAGGGAGGGAGGTCTGCTATGACACGGTGCTATGTGCCGACGGGCGTGGCGCTGTTGCACGAAGCGCCGCGAAATTCACTGGTAGCGCCCCAAGAGGGAGGGGAGCGCTTCCAGTAGCACCCCGCCTCCTGCTTGGGGCGCTACCACTGAATTTAATGCGCAGGGGCGCTAACTTTTTTGTGGCGCTAAAATTAGCCCGGCGACGTTAGCGACCCATAGGGGGCGCCACCGAATTTTTCCCCCTAAGAGTCTAAATGGGCTGGAGGAGCAGAGGGATCCAGGGATACAGATACACAAATCACTAAAAGTAGCGACACACGTTAATAAGGCCATTAAAAAAAAGCACTGAGGTACATTCCTAAAGGAGCCTTCTGTTCCGTGCCCAGGAGCTCTGAACCATGGCAGAGAGCGGCTGGGACACGTTTCTCACAGGCCTCGAGATTAACCCGCACGGGGACTTTGCTGTCAGTGAAGAGAGACGAGAAAGACCAAAGTGCCGTTTGCCCCTCTCAGTGTGGCCCTGAAGGACTGTGTCCAGGCTGAAGTTCTGTTCCCGCCGTACGATCCTCCCCCAGATTGTCCTTTCTGAGCTCCAGCCAGGTGATGCTAAACACTCAGGTGGGAAAGAAGAAAATCTACAGCAATGTGTTTAAAACAAAGTTGATTTATTTGACATCTATCCAGAATATTAAACTCCAACCCAGTTACAGGATTTATTAACATCAGCAGAAACAAACCCCAACTGTCAGAATGAACATGGTTCAGTCCTGGATGTGATTAACAGCAGCAATAACAGCAGAATCCAACCCCTGCAGTCACTTGTGAACTCGCTGGTGTGTCAGCAGGTGGGATGACTGAGTGAATCCCTTCCCACACATGGAGCACATGAACGGTCTCTCTCTAGTGTGAATGTACTGGTGTGTCAGCAAGGTGGATGAACGAGTGAATCCCTTCCCATACTCAGAGCAGGTGAACGGCCTCTCCCCAGTGTGAACTTGCTGGTGTCTCAGCAGGGTGCATGACTGAGCGAATCCCTTCCCACATACGGTGCAGGTGAACGGCCTCTCCCCAGTGTGAGTGCGCTGGTGGACAGTGAGGTCAGATGATCGCCTGAACCCAGTCCCACAGTGAGAGCACCTGAACGGTCTCTCCTCAGTGTGAACTCGCTGGTGTCTCAGCAGGGTGGATGGCTGAGTGAATCCCTTCCCACACACGGGGCAGGTGAATGGCCTCTCCCCAGTGTGAGTGCGCTGGTGTGTCAGAAGGTTGGGTGACTGAGTGAATCGCTTCCCACACACTGAACAGATGAACGGCCGCTCTCCAGTGTGAACTCGCTGGTGTACAGTGAGTTCAGATGACCGCCTGAACCCAGACCCGCAGTGAGAGCACCTGAACGGTCTCTCGTCAGTGTGAATAAGTTGATGGCACATCAGTTCCCCGGAACTTTTAAAGCAGTTCCCACAGTTCAAGCAGTTAAAAGGTCTCTCATCAGTGTGAACTCGCTGGTGATTCAGCAGGTGGGATGACTGAGTGAATCCCTTCCCACACTCAGAGCAGGTGAACGGCCTCTCCCCGGTGTGAAATCGCTGGTGTTTCAGCAGGTTGGATGAATCAGTGAATCCCTTCCCACACTCAGAGCAGGTGAACGGCCTCTCCCCAGTGTGAACTCGCTGGTGTTTCAGCAGGTTGCATGAATGAGCGAATCCCTTCCCACACTCAGAGCAGGTGAACGGCCTCTCCCCAGTGTGAACTCGCTGGTGTTTCAGCAGGTCGGATGAACGAGTGAATCCCTTCCCACACTCAGAGCAGGTGAACGGCCTCTCCCCGGTGTGAAGTCGCTGGTGTTTCAGCAGGTTGGATGAATCAGTGAATCCCTCCCCACACTCAGAGCAGGTGAACGGCCTCTCCCCGGTGTGAAGTCGCTGGTGTCTCAGCAGGTTGGATGAAAGAGCGAATCCCTTCCCACACTCAGAGCAGGTGAACGGCCTCTCCCCAGTGTGAACTCGCTGGTGTGTCAGCAGGTTGGATGAACGAGTGAATCCCTTCCCACACTCAGAGCAGGTGAACGGCCTCTCCCCGGTGTGACTGCGCTTGTGTTTCGCCAGGCCAGATGATTGGCTGAAGCCTCGTCCACACACAGAACACGTGTACGGTTTCTCCCCACTGTGAACGGTGCTTTTTGCTTCCATGTTCAGAGGTCGGTGACATTCAGATCCGATAGGTCGAGTGACTCTGTTATATCTTGACGTGATGTTTGGTTTGAGCTTACCGTCTGTAAATCCTCCCCTTCTAATACCCTGTAAAATAAATTTAAAACAGGGAGCGTGAGAGAGAACCCACAAGAAAACAAAGGCAGGTTGTGAAATTGAGCTCAATGAATCTGGTCATTTGTAGGGCCGGCACTCGAAAAAAGTGACCATGAAAGCTGCCGGATTGTCATAAAAACCCAACTGGTTCACTGATGTCCCTCAGGGACGGGAATCCACCACCTGGTCTGGGCCTACACAAGACTCTGGCCTCTATGGGAGGAGAGAGAGAGAGAATGGAGTGGGGGGGGAGTCGGGGGGGGGGGGGGGGCGAAGGAGATGGACTTTATACATCTGCAACTCAACCAGAACTTTGACAGAACCTCCCAAACCCACAACATCCACCACCTAGAAGGACAAGGGCAGCTGTTGCATGGGAGCACCGTCATCTCCAAGTTCCCCTCCAAGTCACACACCATCCTGACTCAGATATATATCACCATTCCTTCATCGTTGCTGGGTCAAAATCCTGGAACTCCTCACCGAACAACATTGTGGGAGTACCTTCACCACACGGACTGCAGCAGTTCAAGAAGGCGGCTCACCAGCCCCTTCTCAACGGGTAACTGGGGATTGGCAATATTTGCTGCTCTT
This sequence comes from Squalus acanthias, assembly GCA_030390025.1. Lineage (NCBI taxonomy): Eukaryota > Metazoa > Chordata > Chondrichthyes > Squaliformes > Squalidae > Squalus > Squalus acanthias. Next base: position 112,873 of record JASTWF010001011.1, read on the forward strand.
GCGAGCGATGCCCACATCCCAAGAATGAATTAAAACAAATCTGTATATGTAAACTGGATTAAAAGCCTGTACAGAAATACTTGTTCTTAAAACAATACTCTTTTACATTGTAGGGACAGTGTCTGTTTAACAACCTAATCTCCCCCAGAATCCACCTCCCTTGACAGTCTCACAATGGAAATTGTTGGGTCCTCCTGGGCTCAGAAGTACTGGGGGTTAAACCCAGCAGCTTCTCCTCCATCTCCACTCCAGCTCAAACTGAAGCAACAAAAAGACCTACACAGGCGGCCAGGGTCCTACCTTCCGTCAGCCTGCAATAAAACTCTTCCCGACAGCCGCTGACTAATGGTGGCCGCAGCACCCACAATTCCCCGCGCCCCAGAAACCGCTCTATCCAAGGCGCTGATTTCCCCGCTGAGAGTGCGCATGCTCCCCGGGGCTGCGGGCCATTCTGGGAGCCTGGCTCCTGTCCTTTGTCCCGAGTCGGACTCGGTGGAACCGGCTGAAGAAACCGGGAAGTGGCGGCTCGGATGGGGGAGGCGCTGCACCCTGGGTTTCCTGGTGCCGGGGCCCTGGCCGCACGTCCGCCGGGCCCGGCCGCTCTGATTCTGATTGAGTTTTTTGATGAGGTAACAGAGGGTTGATGAGGGCAATGCGGTTGACGTGGTGTACATGGATTTCCAAAAGGCATTCGACAAGTGCCACATAATAGGCTTGCTGGAATAAAAGGGACAGTGGCAGCATGGATATGAAACTGGCTAAGTGACAGCAAACAGAGAATAGTGGTGAGCGGTTGTTTTTCGGACTGGAGGAAGGTATACAGTGGTGTTCCCCAGGGGTGGGTACTAGGATCACTGCTTTACTTGACTTATATTAATGACTTAGACTTGGGTGTACAGGGTACAGTTTCAAAATTTGCAGATGACACAAAACTTGGAAGTATAGTGAACAGTGAGGAAGATACTGATAGACTTCAAGAGGACATAGACAGGCTGGTGGAATGGGTGGACACGTGGCAGATGAAATTTAATGCAGAAAAGTGCGAAGTAACACATTTTGGTAGGAAGAACGAGGAGTGGCAATATAAACTAAAGGGTACAATTCTAAAGTGGGTGCATGAACAGAGAGACCTGGGGGTATGTGTGCACAAATCGTTGAAGGTGGCAGGGCAGGTTCAGAAAGCGGTTAAAAAAGCATACGGGATCCTGAGCTTTATAAATAGAGGCATAGAGTCCAAAAGCAAGGAAGTTATGATGAACCTTTATAAAACACTGGTTCGGCCTCAACTGGAGTATTGTGTCCAATTCTGGGCACCGCACTTTAGGAAGGATGTGAAGGCGTTATAGAGGGTGCAGAAAAGATTTACAAGAATGGTTCCAGGGATGAGGGACTTCAGTTACGTGGATACTCTGGAGAAGCTGGGGTGTTTCTCCTAAGAGCAGAGAGGTTGAGAGGAGATTTGATAGAGGTGTTCAAAATCACGAGGGGTCAGGACAGAGTAGATAGAGAGAAACTGTTCCCATTGGCGGAAGGGTCGAGAACCAGAGGACACAGATTTAAGGTGATTGGCAGAAGAACCAAATTCGACATGAGGAAAAACTTTTTTATGCAGCGAGTGGTTAGGATCTGGAATGCACTGCCTGAAAGGGAGGTGGAGGCAGATTCAATCACAGCTTTCAAAAGGGAATTGGATAAGTACCTGAAGTAAAGAAATTTGCAGGGCTACGGGGAAAGGGCGGGGAGTGGGACGAGCTGAAGTGATCTTGCAGAGAGCCGGCACGGGCTCGACGGGCTGAATGGCCTCCTTCTGTGCTAGAACCATTCTATGATTCTATAAAATATTATAAAGTTTGATGTACAGAAGCAAGGGGTTTATCTGCTTTTATTCATGAATTTAAAAAGTCTGTATTAAAATCTGAGCCAGTGTGTTGTGAGACAAAGAGCCTTGTGTCCAATAAGGGGAATAAAGGCCCACAGCCTCCCCTGGCCCCGGGCCCTGAACAAGGGACTGGAGAAACTCGCTGCCCCGCGGATCAGACAATCAGCCGGCGCTAGTCCCGCCCCTCGGGCTCCCCGATTGGTTGGAGGACCCGCCGCCGGCTCGCTCCTCCAGCCCCGCCCCGCTCGCTCCCTATTGGTCGGAAGCTCCCGTCAATCAGGCCGCGGGCCCGGGTCACGTGTCGCCGAGGAGATCACGTGCTCCGTCCAACTGACTCCGCTCGGTCCGGGGCCTCGGGGACTCTGAGGTTTTTCTATTTCTGTTTATTCTCTCCCGATCCACCCCTCCCCCCCATCCCGCGCGATTCATCACCCAATCGGAGCGGAGAAAACTCACTTTGCGTCACCGATCGCGACTCGAAAACCGACACCAAGGCCTTTCCCCGGAATCCCCCCGCGCCGACTCTGTCCAACAGGATCCGAATGCGCAGGCGCAGCTCCGAGTGGGGGAGGGGGGTTGGTGTCCTCTGGGCATGCGCGGTTATTACCCTTGGTCACCGGGAGGGGGCGCTGTGCTGGTCTCGGCCCAAACCGCCGTTCCGTGTGCGCATGCGCGGACTCTCGGCTGTCAGAGAAACAGAAACTTGGAGCAGGAGTTGGCCATTCGGCCCGTCGAGCCTGCTCCACCATTCAATACGATCATGGCTGATCATCCAAATCCAGTACCCTGTCCCTGCTTTCTCACACAGAATCCCCACAGTACAGATAGAGGCCATCTCGGCCCATCGAGCCTGCACCGACACATATCCCACCCTATCCCCACGTATTTAATTCCCCCTAACATATCCCATCCTATCCCCGTAACCCCACATATTTAATCCCCCCCTCACACTAAGTGTCAATTTATCATAGCCAAATCAACCTAACCCGCACATTTTTGGACTGTGGGAGGAAACCGGAGCACCCGGAGGAAACCCACGCAGACACTGTCAATCAACCATCAGCCAGAAGAGGTCGCTGGTGAGACCAGTGAAGAAAGAAAGACTTGTATTTATAGAGCGCCTTTCACCACCACCGGACGTCCCAAAGCGCTTTACAGCCAATGGAGTACTTTTTGATGTGTAGTCACTGTTGTAATGTAAGAAACACGGCAGTCGATTAGCGCAGAGCAAGCTCCCACAAACAGCAATGTGATAATGACCAGATAATCTATCATTTTGTTATGTTAATTGAGAGATAAACATTGGCCAGGACACCGGGAATAACTCCCCTGCTCTTTCCCACATTACAACAGTGAGTACACCTCAAAAGTACTTCATTGTCTGTAAAACACTTCAAGACATCTGGTGGTCATGAAAGCCCTGTATAAATACAAGTCTTTCTTTCTCGAAATAGTGTCATGGGATCTTTTATATCCACCTGAGAGAGCAGAGAGGGCCTCAGTTTAACGTCTCATCCAAAAAACGGCACCTCCGACAGTGCCGCACTCCCTCAGCACTGCACTGGAGTGTCAGCCTGGATTCCTGTGCTCAAGTCTCTGGAGTGGGATTTGAACTCACAACTTTCTGACCCAGCAGGCGAGAGTGCGACCAACTGAGCCAGTGGCTGACACTAAAGAACAAGCAGTTCTGATGAAAGGTCATTGACCTGAAATGTTAACTCTGTTTCTCTCTCCACAGATGCTGCCTGACCTGCTGAGTATTTCCAGCATTTTCTGTTTTTATTAAAGAAACGATGGAGTGATTGCTGACAGGAAGAATGTTGGGTCGTCCTGCGCATGCGCACCTCCCTGGCAGCTGAGGCGAAACACCGACTCGCCCCCACCTGAGCCGCGCACGCGTACCAGATGTTGCGACTCCGCATGCGAGCCCGATGTTCCAACCGCGGGGTTTTGTGCGCTGAGCATGTGCGTTGTGGACCGATCGGGACGGGCGATTGTGGAGCAGGAGGGAGAGCGCGGGGGCCATGAGCACATGGGCAGGACTCAGAGTCAACAGAGCGCTTTCTGGAGCGCCGGGGCTTGTGGGTATTGCAGCCGCCATTACTGCTGATCCTTTCAACCAACCTGTGCAGCAGCTGGAGCCTGAAGATCAGCTTCACTGCCCCTAGGCTGGGAAAGGGGAAAATTAAACAACATTTTGTCTCTGATCCTTTTCTAAACTCATTTTACAGGGTTATAGAAGTGGAGCAGTTACAGGCGGGAAGCTCAGACCAAACATCACGTCAAGATCTGACAGAGTCGCTCGATTCATCCGGACCTGATTATCATCGGCCTTTGCAAATGGAAGGAGAAAGCAGCGATGACAAACCGCACACGTGTTCGATGTGTGGACGCGGATTCAGCCGATCGCCTGACCTGGTGAGACACGTGCACCGTCACACCGGGGAGAAACCGGGTAAAGGTGGGGACGGTGGGAAGGGATTCAGTTCCCCGTCTGCAATAGAAGTTCAACGGCGCAGTCACACCAGGGACAGTCCGTTCACCTGCTCCGTGTGTGGAAAGGGATTTGTTTGTTCCTCCCACCTGCAAACACACCAGCGAGTTCACACTGACGAGAGGCCATTTACATGCTCTGACTGTGGGAAGAGCTTTAAAAGCCCCCAGGATCTGAAGCGACACCAGCGAGTTCACACTGATGAGCGACCGTTTATATGTTCTGACTGTGGGAAGAGCTTTAAAAGCCCCCAGGAGCTGAAGGGACACCAGCTTGTTCACACTGATGAGCGACCATTTCAGTGTTCTGACTGTGGGAAGAGCTTTAAAAGCCCCCAGGAGCTGAAGGGACACCAGCGAGTTCACACTGACGAGAGACCATTTCAGTGTTCTGACTGTTGGAAGAGCTTTAAAAGCCCCCAGGAGCTGAAGCGACACCAGTTTGTTCACACCGATGAGAGACCATTTCAGTGTTCTGACTGTGGGAAGAGCTTTAAAAGCTCCGGGGATCTGAAGGGACACCAGCGAGTTCACACTAATGAGAGGCCGTTTACATGTTCTGACTGTGGGAAGAGCTTTAAAAGTTCCGGGGATCTGAAGGGACACCAGCTTGTTCACACTAATGAGAGGCCATTTACGTGTCCTGACTGTGGGAAGAGCTTTAAATGCTCCGGGGATCTGAAGGAACACCAGCTTGTTCACACTAATGAGAGGCCGTTTACATGTCCTGACTGTGGGAAGAGCTTTAAGAGTTCTGGGGATCTGAAGGGACACCAGCGAGTTCACACTGCAGAGAGGCCATTTACATGTTCTGACTGTGGGAAGAGCTTTAAAAGCCCCAGGGATCTGAAGGGACACCAGCTTGTTCACACTGCAGAGAGGCCATTCACCTGCTCCGTGTGTGGGAAGGGATTCTTGCAGTCCTGCATACTGCTGACACACCAGCTTGTTCACACTGACGAGAGACCATTTAACTGTTCTGACTGTGGGAAGAGCTTTAAAAGCCCTGGGGAGCTGAAGGTACACCAGCGAGTTCACACTGACGAGAGACCCTTTAAATGTTCTGAGTGTGGGAAGAGCTTTAAAAGCCCCTGGGATCTCAAGCAACACCAGCGAGTTCACACTGGAGAGAGGCCGTTCACCTGCTCCGTGTGTGGGAAGGGATTCGCTCGGTCAACCAACCTGCAGAGACACCAGCGCCTCCACACTGGGGAGAGGATATTCATCTGCTCTGAATGTGGGAAGGGATTCACTGAATCATCCACCCTGCAGACACACCAGCTTGTTCACACTGACGAGAGACCCTTTAAATGTTCTGACTGTGGGAAGAGCTTTAAAAGCTCCCGGGATCTGAAGGGACACCAACACCTACACACTGGGGAGTGGCCGTTCACCTGCTCCGTGTGTGGGAAGGGATTCGCTCGGTCCTCCAACCTGCTGACACACCAGCTTGTTCACACTGGGGAGGCGCCGTTCACCTGCTCCGTGTGTGGGAAGGGATTCACTCAGTCATCCCACCTGCTGAGACACGAGCGAGCTCACATTGGGGAGAGACCCTTTAAATGTTCTGACTGTGGGAAGAGCTTTAAAAGCCCCGGGGATCTGAAGGGACACCAGCGAGCTCACACTGACGAGAGACCCTTTAAATGTTCTGAGTGTGGGAAGAGTTTTAAAAGCCCCTGGGATCTCAAGCAACACCAGCGAGTTCACACTGGAGAGAGACCGTTCACCTGCTTCGTGTGTGGGAAGGGATTCGCTCGGTCAACCAACCTGCAGAAACACCAGCTCCTCCACACTGGGGAGAGGCCGTTCACCTGCTCCGTGTGTGGGAAGGGATTCACTGAGTCATCCACCCTCCTGTCACACCAGCTTGTTCACACTGACGAGAGACCCTTTAAATGTTCTGACTGTGGGAAGAGCTTTAAAAGTTCTAAGAACCTTAAGGGACACCAGCGTCTTCACACTGATCATAGAATCTAACAGCACAGAAGGAGGTGATTCGGCCCATCGTGTCTGTGCCGGCTCTTTGAAAGAGCTGTCCAATTTAGTCCCAAACCCCAGCTTTATCCCCAGAACTCTGCAAACTAGTCCTCTTCAAGTACACGTCCAATCACCGTTTGAAAGTTCCTGTGGAACCTGATTCCAGCATCCTTTCAGATGGTGCGTTCCAGATCTTAACAACCCTCTGTGTGAAAACAATTCTCCTCATTCACCTCTAGTTCTTTTAGCAACTATTTTAAATCTGTGACCTTTGGTTACCGACCCACTTGCCAGAGGAAACAGTTTCTCCCTACTTGCTCAATCAAAACCCCCTCATCATTTTGAACCCCTCTATTAGGTCTCCTCTTAACCTTCTCTGCTCTAAGGGGAACAATCCCAGCTTCTCCAATCTCTCCACATCACTGAAGTCCCTCATCCCTGGTACCATCCTGGTCAACCTCCTCTGTACCCTCTTCAACGCCTTGACATCCTTCCTAAAGTGTGGTGCCCAGAACTGTACACAAGACTCCAGCTGAGGCCAAAACCCTGCAGCTGTACAAAACTCTGGTTAGACCACACCTGGAGTACTGAGAGCAGTTCTGGGCATCACACCTTAGGAAGGATATATTGGCCTTGGAGGGAGTGCAGCGCAGGTTTACCAGAATGATACCCGGACTCCAAGGGTTAAGTTACGGGGAGAGATTACACAAATTAGGGTTGTGTTCCCTGGAATTTAGAAGGTTAAGGTGTGATCTGATTGAAGTTTTCAGGATATTAAGGGGAACAGATAGGGTAGATAGAGAGAAACTATTTCCGCTGGTTGGGGATTCTAGGACTCAGGGGCATAGTCTAAAAATTAGAGCCAGACCTTTCAGGAGTGAAATTAGGAAACACTTCTACACACAAAGGGTGGTAGAAGTTTGGAACTCTCTTCCGCAAACGGCAATTGATGCGAGATCAATTGTTAATTTTAAATCTGAGATTGATAGGTTTTTGTTACCCAAAGGTATTAAGGGATATGGGCCAAAGGCGGGTGTATGGAGTTAGGTCACAGATCAGCCATGATCTCATTGAATGGCGGAACAGGCTCGAGGGGCTGAATGGCCTCCTCCTGTCCTATGTTCCTAACTAGTGATTTGTAAAGGTTTAGTGTAACTTCCTTGTTTTTGTATTCAATGGCCCTATTTACAAAGCCAAGTATCCCATACGCTTTCTGAACCGTCTCACCAACTTGCCGTGGCACTTTCAAAGATTTGTGAATATGGACCCCCAGGTCCCTCTGCTCTTGCACCCCCTCAAAATAGTCCCATTTAGATTATACGGCCTCTCCCTGTTGTTCCTCCCAAAGTGCATCACTTCACACTTATCCTCATTTAATTTCATCTGCCTTGTGTCTGCTCATTTCACAGTCTGTCTCTGTCCTCCTGAAGTCTGCTACTACTATGCTCACTATTTACTACGTTGCCAAGTTTTGTATCATCTGTAAACTTCAAACTTGTACACCTATACCCAAGTCCAGGTCAGTTATATATAACAAGAAAAGCAATGGTCCTAATCCCGACCCCTGGGGGAACCCACTGCATACTTCCCTCCAGTCAGAAAAACATCCCTCAGCACTGCTCACTGCCTCCTCTCCCTTAGCCAATTATATACCCAAATTACCATCAGCCCTTTAATTCCCTGTGCTTCTATTTTCCGAGGAAGTCTCTTATGTGGTACTTTATCAAATGCCTTGTGAAAGTCCATATAAACAACATCTGCTGCACTACCTTCATCAACACTCTGTTACTTCATCAAACAACTCAATCAGGTTAGTCAGACATGATTTACCTTTAACAAATCCATAGTGCCCGCCGAGGCACTAAAGCATGGCGGAGAAGCACTACTGGCGCGAATTCATTGACTCATTTCTCTTATCTGGAAGGAGGAGAGCATGCCAGGGGATCTCAGAGATGCCGTAATTGTGACCATCTTCAAGAAAGGTGAAAAGTCCGATTGCGGTAATTACAGAGGAGTTTCCCTGCTGTCTGCCACAGGGAAAGTCATTGCAAGAATCCTCCTCAATTGCCTTCTCCCAGTGGCCAAAGAGCTCCTCCCAGAGTCGCAATGCGGATTCCGCCCACTAAGGGGCACAATGGACATGATCTTCACCGCACGTCAATTACAAGAGAAATGCAGGGAACAGCACCAACCGCTGTACATGGCCTTCTTTGATCTCACAAAGGCCTTCGACACTGTTAACCGTGAGGGATTATGGAGTGTCCTCCTCAAATTCGGCTGCCCTCAAAAGTTTGTCACCATCCTCCGCCTGCTTCACGACGACATGCAAGCCATGATCCTGACCAACGGTTCCACCACAGACCCAATTCACGTACGACCCGGGGTCAAGCAAGGCTGTGTCATCACACCAACGCTATTCTCGATCTTCCTGGCTGCAATGCTCCATCTCACCCTCAGTAAGCTCCCCACTGGAGTGGAGCTAATTTACAGAACAAACGGGAAACTGTTCAACCTCCGTTGCCTCCAGTCCAGATCCAAGGTTGTCCCATCCTCTGTCGTCGAATTACAGTATGCAGACGACACTTGCGTCTGCGCTCACTCAGAGGTCGAACTCCAAACCATCGTCAACATCTTCACCGAAGCATACGAGAGCATGGGCCTTACACTAAACATCCGTAAGACAAAGGTCCTCTAACAATCTGCCCCCGCCACACAGTACTGCCCCCCGATTATTAAAATCCATGACAAGGCCTTGGACAACGTGGACCACTTTCCATACCTCGGGAGCCTACTGTCAACAAGGGCAGACGTCGATGACGACGTCCAACACCGCCTTCAGTGTGCCAGTGCAGCCTTCGGTCGCCTGAGGAAGAGAGTGTTTGAAGACCAGGACCTCAAACCCAGCACTAAGCTCATGGTCTACAGAGCAGCAGTGATACCCGCCCTGCTGTATGCCTCAGAGACATGGACCATGTACAGCAGGCACCTGAAAGCACTGGAGAGGTACCTCTGCAAGATCCTGCAAATCCATTGGCAGGATAGGCACACCAACGTCAGTGTTCTCGCTCAGGCCAACATCCTCAGCATCGAAGCTTTGCCCACACTCGATCAGCTCCGATGGACGGGTCACATCGTCCGCATGCCCGATACAAGACTCCCAAAACAAGCGCTCCACTCGGAGCTCCGGCACAGCAAGAGAGCCCCAGGTGGGCAGAGGAAATGCTTCAAGGACACCCTCAAAGCCTCCTTGAAAAAGTGCAACATCCCCACTGACACCTGGGAATCCCTGGCCCAAGACCGCACAAAGTGAAGGAGAAGCATCCGGGAAAGTGCCAAACACCTCGAGTCTCTTCGCCAGGAGCAAGCGGAGCCAAGCGCAAGGCGCGCAAGGAGCGCACGTCAACCCAAGCACTCCACCCACCCGCCCCTTCAAGCACCGTCTGCCCCACCTGTGACAGAGACTGTAGGTCCCGCATTGGACTCCTCAGTCACCTGAGAACTCATTTTTAATGTGGAAGCAAGTCATCCTCGGTTCCCAGGGACTGCCTAAGAAGAAGAAGAAGACTGGCTATCCCTTATTAACCCATGCTTCTCCAAGTGAGAATAAATTTTGTCCTTGACAATGGTCTCTAGTCGTTCACCCATCACTGACATTAGACTGATTGGCCTGTAGTTACCAGGTTTATCCCTCTCCCCTTTTTTAAACAGGGGTGTAACATTTGCAATCCTCCAGTCTTCTGGCACCACTCCCATATATCTGAGGGAGATTGAAAGATTGTGGTCAGAGCTTCTGCTGTCTCCACCCTAGCTTCCCTCAGCAACCGAGGATGCATCGCATCTGGACCGGGTGACTTGTTAACTTTGAGTGATGACAACCTATTGAGCACCTCCTTTCTATCTATTTTTATCCTATCCAATTTCTCTACTCCCCCATCCTCAACTGCGACATTAACTTCATCCTCTTCTTTCGTGAAGACAGATGCTAAGTACTCATTCATACCTCAGCCATGCACTCTGCCTCCGTATGATGAGCTCCTATTTGGTCCCTAATCGGCCCCACCATTCCTTTAACTATCCTTTTACTTTTCATGCTTATAGAAGATTTTTGGGTTCCCTTATATGTTACCCGCTAATCCTTTCTTGTATTCTCTCCCTTCATATATCCTTTATCAATTTCCCCCACAGTCTCTGTATTCTCCTGGTTTTTGACTGTATTCTGTACCTGACATTTGTCGTAAACCTCCTTTTTCTGTTTTATTTTAACCTCTATATCCTTTGAAATCCAGGGAGCTCCAGCTTTGGACGCCCCATCTTTCCTCCTTATGGGAATATGAAAGACTTGCATTTATATAGCGCCTTTCACCACCACTGGACGTCTCAAAGCGCTTTACAGCCAATGAAGTACTTTTTGAAGTAGAGTCACTGTTGTAATGTGGGAAATGTGGCAGCCAATTTGCGCTCAGCAAGCTCCCACAAACAGCAATGTGTTAATGACCAGATAATCTGTTTTTGTTATGTTGATTGATGGATAACGATTGACCAGGACACCAGGGATAACTCCCCTGCTCTTCTTCAAAATAGTGCCATGGGATCTTTTACATCCACCTGAGAGAGCAGACGGGGCCTCGGTTTAACGTCTCATCCTAAAGATGGCACCTCTGACAGTGCAGCACTCCCTCAGCACTGCACTGGAGTGTCAGCCTAGATTTATGTGCTCATAAATCCACAACCTTCTGACTCAGAGAGAGTGCGACCAACTGAGCCACAGTTGACATATGCTTGGTTTATACCCGGTGTCAAATTTTGTTTTATAACATTCCCGTAAGCTGTTGGGACGTTTTACTACGTTAAAGACGCTATTTAAATACAAATTGTTATTGTCTGAAACTAACAAATAGCCCAGAGGGAATAACTCGCAAATATTAAATATTTTGTTCCACAGAAGCACGGGGTTTATCTGCTTTTATTCATGAATTTAAAAAGTCTGTATTAAAACCTGAGCCAGTGTGTTGTGAGACAAAGAGCCTTGTGTCCAATAAGGGGAATAAAGGCCCACAGCCTCCCCTGGCCCCGGGCCCTGAACAAGGGACTGGAGAAACTCGCTGCCCCGCGGATCAGACAATCAGCCGGCGCTAGTCCCGCCCCTCGGGCTCCCCGATTGGTTGGAGGACCCGCCGCCGGCTCGCTCCTCCAGCCCCGCCCCGCTCGCTCCCTATTGGTCGGGAGCTCCCGTCAATCAGGCCGTGGGCCGGGGTCACGTGTTCCTCGAGTGCATCCGCCAAACTGAAGAAGCTCCGCTCGGGGCCCGGATCCGCGGACTCTCAGGTTTGTGTTTCTCTTTATTCTCTCCCCCACTCTGATCTCGGGGTAAACTCACTTTCCCTCACTGATTGCGGCGCTTAACCAACACCGACTTGACAAAGAAAGCCCCGCGCGGCGGCCGACGGCTCCGGGGCCCAGTGCGCATGCGCATGGGAGGATGATTGACAAGTCCCAGGGTGTGTGTCCTGAGCATGCGCGGTGCGGACCGCCGGTGGGGGGGGGGGAGGGTCACGTGGGGCTGAGCAGGGGCGGGGCCTCCGGGAGGTGTGACCGGAAACGGCGGGTGCAGAGCCCGCCCACTGGGCGCGTGTCAGAGCAGAGTGAGGTCACTGAGGGATGAAGGAGGCGAGACCGACCCTGACTCTCCACTGCACACTCGCCTCCTTCATCCCTCAGTGACCGAGCCCGACCCTGACTCTCCACTGCACACTCGCCTCCTTCATCCCTCAGTGACCTAGCCCGACCCTGACTCTCCACTGCACACTCGCCTCCTTCATCCCTCAGTGACCGAGCCCGACCCTGACTCTCCACTGCACACTCGCCTCCTTCATCCCTCAGTGACCTAGCCCGACCCTGACTCTCCACTGCACACTCGCCTCCTTCATCCCTCAGTGACCTAGCCCGACCCTGACTCTCCACTGCACACTCGCCTCCTTCATCCCTCAGTGACCGAGCCCGACCCTGACTCTCCACTGCACACTCGCCTCCTTCATCCCTCAGTGACCTAGCCCGACCCTGACTCTCCACTGCACACTCGCCTCCTTCATCCCTCAGTGACCTAGCCCGACCCTGACTCTCCACTGCACACTCGCCTCCTTCATCCCTCAGTGACCTAGCCCGACCCTGACTCTCCACTGCACACTCGCCTCCTTCATCCCTCAGTGACCTAGCCCGACCCTGACTCTCCACTGCACACTCGCCTCCTTCATCCCTCAGTGACCTAGCCCGACCCTGACTCTCCACTGCACACTCGCCTCCTTCATCCCTCAGTGACCTAGCCCGACCCTGACTCTCCACTGCACACTCGCCTCCTTCATCCCTCAGTGACCTAGCCCGACCCTGACTCTCCACTGCACACTCGCCTCCTTCATCCCTCAGTGACCTAGCCCGACCCTGACTCTCCACTGCACACTCGCCTCCTTCATCCCTCAGTGACCTAGCCCGACCCTGACTCTCCACTGCACACTCGCCTCCTTCATCCCTCAGTGACCTAGCCCGACCCTGACTCTCCACTGCACACTCGCCTCCTTCATCCCTCAGTGACCTAGCCCGACCCTGACTCTCCACTGCACACTCGCCTCCTTCATCCCTCAGTGACCTAGCCCGACCCTGACTCTCCACTGCACACTCGCCTCCTTCATCCCTCAGTGACCTAGCCCGACCCTGACTCTCCACTGCACACTCGCCTCCTTCATCCCTCAGTGACCTAGCCCGACCCTGACTCTCCACTGCACACTCGCCTCCTTCATCCCTCAGTGACCTAGCCCGACCCTGACTCTCCACTGCACACTCGCCTCCTTCATCCCTCAGTGACCTAGCCCGACCCTGACTCTCCACTGCACACTCGCCTCCTTCATCCCTCAGTGACCTAGCCCGACCCTGACTCTCCACTGCACACTCGCCTCCTTCATCCCTCAGTGACCTAGCCCGACCCTGACTCTCCACTGCACACTCGCCTCCTTCATCCCTCAGTGACCTAGCCCGACCCTGACTCTCCACTGCACACTCGCCTCCTTCATCCCTCAGTGACCTAGCCCGACCCTGACTCTCCACTGCACACTCGCCTCCTTCATCCCTCAGTGACCTAGCCCGACCCTGACTCTCCACTGCACACTCGCCTCCTTCATCCCTCAGTGACCTAGCCCGACCCTGACTCTCCACTGCACACTCGCCTCCTTCATCCCTCAGTGACCTAGCCCGACCCTGACTCTCCACTGCACACTCGCCTCCTTCATCCCTCAGTGACCTAGCCCGACCCTGACTCTCCACTGCACACTCGCCTCCTTCATCCCTCAGTGACCTAGCCCGACCCTGACTCTCCACTGCACACTCGCCTCCTTCATCCCTCAGTGACCTAGCCCGACCCTGACTCTCCACTGCACACTCGCCTCCTTCATCCCTCAGTGACCTAGCCCGACCCTGACTCTCCACTGCACACTCGCCTCCTTCATCCCTCAGTGACCTAGCCCGACCCTGACTCTCCACTGCACACTCGCCTCCTTCATCCCTCAGTGACCTAGCCCGACCCTGACTCTCCACTGCACACTCGCCTCCTTCATCCCTCAGTGACCTAGCCCGACCCTGACTCTCCACTGCACACTCGCCTCCTTCATCCCTCAGTGACCTAGCCCGACCCTGACTCTCCACTGCACACTCGCCTCCTTCATCCCTCAGTGACCTAGCCCGACCCTGACTCTCCACTGCACACTCGCCTCCTTCATCCCTCAGTGACCTAGCCCGACCCTGACTCTCCACTGCACACTCGCCTCCTTCATCCCTCAGTGACCTAGCCCGACCCTGACTCTCCACTGCACACTCGCCTCCTTCATCCCTCAGTGACCTAGCCCGACCCTGACTCTCCACTGCACACTCGCCTCCTTCATCCCTCAGTGACCTAGCCCGACCCTGACTCTCCACTGCACACTCGCCTCCTTCATCCCTCAGTGACCTAGCCCGACCCTGACTCTCCACTGCACACTCGCCTCCTTCATCCCTCAGTGACCTAGCCCGACCCTGACTCTCCACTGCACACTCGCCTCCTTCATCCCTCAGTGACCTAGCCCGACCCTGACTCTCCACTGCACACTCGCCTCCTTCATCCCTCAGTGACCTAGCCCGACCCTGACTCTCCACTGCACACTCGCCTCCTTCATCCCTCAGTGACCTAGCCCGACCCTGACTCTCCACTGCACACTCGCCTCCTTCATCCCTCAGTGACCTAGCCCGACCCTGACTCTCCACTGCACACTCGCCTCCTTCATCCCTCAGTGACCTAGCCCGACCCTGACTCTCCACTGCACACTCGCCTCCTTCATCCCTCAGTGACCTAGCCCGACCCTGACTCTCCACTGCACACTCGCCTCCTTCATCCCTCAGTGACCTAGCCCGACCCTGACTCTCCACTGCACACTCGCCTCCTTCATCCCTCAGTGACCTAGCCCGACCCTGACTCTCCACTGCACACTCGCCTCCTTCATCCCTCAGTGACCTAGCCCGACCCTGACTCTCCACTGCACACTCGCCTCCTTCATCCCTCAGTGACCTAGCCCGACCCTGACTCTCCACTGCACACTCGCCTCCTTCATCCCTCAGTGACCTAGCCCGACCCTGACTCTCCACTGCACACTCGCCTCCTTCATCCCTCAGTGACCTAGCCCGACCCTGACTCTCCACTGCACACTCGCCTCCTTCATCCCTCAGTGACCTAGCCCGACCCTGACTCTCCACTGCACACTCGCCTCCTTCATCCCTCAGTGACCTAGCCCGACCCTGACTCTCCACTGCACACTCGCCTCCTTCATCCCTCAGTGACCTAGCCCGACCCTGACTCTCCACTGCACACTCGCCTCCTTCATCCCTCAGTGACCTAGCCCGACCCTGACTCTCCACTGCACACTCGCCTCCTTCATCCCTCAGTGACCTAGCCCGACCCTGACTCTCCACTGCACACTCGCCTCCTTCATCCCTCAGTGACCGAGCCCGACCCTGACTCTCCACTGCACACTCGCCTCCTTCATCCCTCAGTGACCTAGCCCGACCCTGACTCTCCACTGCACACTCGCCTCCTTCATCCCTCAGTGACCTAGCCCGACCCTGACTCTCCACTGCACACTCGCCTCCTTCATCCCTCAGTGACCTAGCCCGACCCTGACTCTCCACTGCACACTCGCCTCCTTCATCCCTCAGTGACCTAGCCCGACCCTGACTCTCCACTGCACACTCGCCTCCTTCATCCCTCAGTGACCGAGCCCGACCCTGACTCTCCACTGCACACTCGCCTCCTTCATCCCTCAGTGACCTAGCCCTACCCTGACTCTCCACTGCACACTCGCCTCCTTCATCCTCAGTGACCTAGCCCGACCCTGACTCTCCACTGCACACTCGCCTCCTTCATCCCTCAGTGACCTAGCCCGACCCTGACTCTCCACTGCACACTCGCCTCCTTCATCCCTCAGTGACCTAGCCCGACCCTGACTCTCCACTGCACACTCGCCTCCTTCATCCCTCAGTGACCTAGCCCGACCCTGACTCTCCACTGCACACTCGCCTCCTTCATCCCTCAGTGACCTAGCCCGACCCTGACTCTCCACTGCACACTCGCCTCCTTCATCCCTCAGTGACCTAGCCCGACCCTGACTCTCCACTGCACACTCGCCTCCTTCATCCCTCAGTGACCTAGCCCGACCCTGACTCTCCACTGCACACTCGCCTCCTTCATCCCTCAGTGACCTAGCCCGACCCTGACTCTCCACTGCACACTCGCCTCCTTCATCCCTCAGTGACCTAGCCCGACCCTGACTCTCCACTGCACACTCGCCTCCTTCATCCCTCAGTGACCTAGCCCGACCCTGACTCTCCACTGCACACTCGCCTCCTTCATCCCTCAGTGACCTAGCCCGACCCTGACTCTCCACTGCACACTCGCCTCCTTCATCCCTCAGTGACCTAGCCCGACCCTGACTCTCCACTGCACACTCGCCTCCTTCATCCCTCAGTGACCTAGCCCGACCCTGACTCTCCACTGCACACTCGCCTCCTTCATCCCTCAGTGACCGAGCCCGACCCTGACTCTCCACTGCACACTCGCCTCCTTCATCCCTCAGTGACCTAGCCCGACCCTGACTCTCCACTGCACACTCGCCTCCTTCATCCCTCAGTGACCTAGCCCGACCCTGACTCTCCACTGCACACTCGCCTCCTTCATCCCTCAGTGACCTAGCCCGACCCTGACTCTCCACTGCACACTCGCCTCCTTCATCCCTCAGTGACCTAGCCCGACCCTGACTCTCCACTGCACACTCGCCTCCTTCATCCCTCAGTGACCTAGCCCGACCCTGACTCTCCACTGCACACTCGCCTCCTTCATCCCTCAGTGACCTAGCCCGACCCTGACTCTCCACTGCACACTCGCCTCCTTCATCCCTCAGTGACCTAGCCCGACCCTGACTCTCCACTGCACACTCGCCTCCTTCATCCCTCAGTGACCTAGCCCGACCCTGACTCTCCACTGCACACTCGCCTCCTTCATCCCTCAGTGACCTAGCCCGACCCTGACTCTCCACTGCACACTCGCCTCCTTCATCCCTCAGTGACCTAGCCCGACCCTGACTCTCCACTGCACACTCGCCTCCTTCATCCCTCAGTGACCTAGCCCGACCCTGACTCTCCACTGCACACTCGCCTCCTTCATCCCTCAGTGACCTAGCCCGACCCTGACTCTCCACTGCACACTCGCCTCCTTCATCCCTCAGTGACCTAGCCCGACCCTGACTCTCCACTGCACACTCGCCTCCTTCATCCCTCAGTGACCTAGCCCGACCCTGACTCTCCACTGCACACTCGCCTCCTTCATCCCTCAGTGACCTAGCCCGACCCTGACTCTCCACTGCACACTCGCCTCCTTCATCCCTCAGTGACCTAGCCCGACCCTGACTCTCCACTGCACACTCGCCTCCTTCATCCCTCAGTGACCTAGCCCGACCCTGACTCTCCACTGCACACTCGCCTCCTTCATCCCTCAGTGACCTAGCCCGACCCTGACTCTCCACTGCACACTCGCCTCCTTCATCCCTCAGTGACCTAGCCCGACCCTGACTCTCCACTGCACACTCGCCTCCTTCATCCCTCAGTGACCTAGCCCGACCCTGACTCTCCACTGCACACTCGCCTCCTTCATCCCTCAGTGACCTAGCCCGACCCTGACTCTCCACTGCACACTCGCCTCCTTCATCCCTCAGTGACCTAGCCGACCCTGACTCTCCACTGCACACTCGCCTCCTTCATCCCTCAGTGACCTAGCCCGACCCTGACTCTCCACTGCACACTCGCCTCCTTCATCCCTCAGTGACCTAGCCCGACCCTGACTCTCCACTGCACACTCGCCTCCTTCATCCCTCAGTGACCTAGCCCGACCCTGACTCTCCACTGCACACTCGCCTCCTTCATCCCTCAGTGACCTAGCCCGACCCTGACTCTCCACTGCACACTCGCCTCCTTCATCCCTCAGTGACCTAGCCCGACCCTGACTCTCCACTGCACACTCGCCTCCTTCATCCCTCAGTGACCTAGCCCGACCCTGACTCTCCACTGCACACTCGCCTCCTTCATCCCTCAGTGACCTAGCCCGACCCTGACTCTCCACTGCACACTCGCCTCCTTCATCCCTCAGTGACCTAGCCCGACCCTGACTCTCCACTGCACACTCGCCTCCTTCATCCCTCAGTGACCTAGCCCGACCCTGACTCTCCACTGCACACTCGCCTCCTTCATCCCTCAGTGACCTAGCCCGACCCTGACTCTCCACTGCACACTCGCCTCCTTCATCCCTCAGTGACCTAGCCCGACCCTGACTCTCCACTGCACACTCGCCTCCTTCATCCCTCAGTGACCTAGCCCGACCCTGACTCTCCACTGCACACTCGCCTCCTTCATCCCTCAGTGACCTAGCCCGACCCTGACTCTCCACTGCACACTCGCCTCCTTCATCCCTCAGTGACCTAGCCCGACCCTGACTCTCCACTGCACACTCGCCTCCTTCATCCCTCAGTGACCTAGCCCGACCCTGACTCTCCACTGCACACTCGCCTCCTTCATCCCTCAGTGACCTAGCCCGACCCTGACTCTCCACTGCACACTCGCCTCCTTCATCCCTCAGTGACCTAGCCCGACCCTGACTCTCCACTGCACACTCGCCTCCTTCATCCCTCAGTGACCTAGCCCGACCCTGACTCTCCACTGCACACTCGCCTCCTTCATCCCTCAGTGACCTAGCCCGACCCTGACTCTCCACTGCACACTCGCCTCCTTCATCCCTCAGTGACCTAGCCCGACCCTGACTCTCCACTGCACACTCGCCTCCTTCATCCCTCAGTGACCTAGCCCGACCCTGACTCTCCACTGCACACTCGCCTCCTTCATCCCTCAGTGACCTAGCCCGACCCTGACTCTCCACTGCACACTCGCCTCCTTCATCCCTCAGTGACCTAGCCCGACCCTGACTCTCCACTGCACACTCGCCTCCTTCATCCCTCAGTGACCTAGCCCGACCCTGACTCTCCACTGCACACTCGCCTCCTTCATCCCTCAGTGACCTAGCCCGACCCTGACTCTCCACTGCACACTCGCCTCCTTCATCCCTCAGTGACCTAGCCCGACCCTGACTCTCCACTGCACACTCGCCTCCTTCATCCCTCAGTGACCTAGCCCGACCCTGACTCTCCACTGCACACTCGCCTCCTTCATCCCTCAGTGACCTAGCCCGACCCTGACTCTCCACTGCACACTCGCCTCCTTCATCCCTCAGTGACCTAGCCCGACCCTGACTCTCCACTGCACACTCGCCTCCTTCATCCCTCAGTGACCTAGCCCGACCCTGACTCTCCACTGCACACTCGCCTCCTTCATCCCTCAGTGACCTAGCCCGACCCTGACTCTCCACTGCACACTCGCCTCCTTCATCCCTCAGTGACCTAGCCCGACCCTGACTCTCCACTGCACACTCGCCTCCTTCATCCCTCAGTGACCTAGCCCGACCCTGACTCTCCACTGCACACTCGCCTCCTTCATCCCTCAGTGACCTAGCCCGACCCTGACTCTCCACTGCACACTCGCCTCCTTCATCCCTCAGTGACCTAGCCCGACCCTGACTCTCCACTGCACACTCGCCTCCTTCATCCCTCAGTGACCTAGCCCGACCCTGACTCTCCACTGCACACTCGCCTCCTTCATCCCTCAGTGACCTAGCCCGACCCTGACTCTCCACTGCACACTCGCCTCCTTCATCCCTCAGTGACCTAGCCCGACCCTGACTCTCCACTGCACACTCGCCTCCTTCATCCCTCAGTGACCTAGCCCGACCCTGACTCTCCACTGCACACTCGCCTCCTTCATCCCTCAGTGACCTAGCCCGACCCTGACTCTCCACTGCACACTCGCCTCCTTCATCCCTCAGTGACCTAGCCCGACCCTGACTCTCCACTGCACACTCGCCTCCTTCATCCCTCAGTGACCTAGCCCGACCCTGACTCTCCACTGCACACTCGCCTCCTTCATCCCTCAGTGACCTAGCCCGACCCTGACTCTCCACTGCACACTCGCCTCCTTCATCCCTCAGTGACCTAGCCCGACCCTGACTCTCCACTGCACACTCGCCTCCTTCATCCCTCAGTGACCTAGCCCGACCCTGACTCTCCACTGCACACTCGCCTCCTTCATCCCTCAGTGACCTAGCCCGACCCTGACTCTCCACTGCACACTCGCCTCCTTCATCCCTCAGTGACCTAGCCCGACCCTGACTCTCCACTGCACACTCGCCTCCTTCATCCCTCAGTGACCTAGCCCGACCCTGACTCTCCACTGCACACTCGCCTCCTTCATCCCTCAGTGACCTAGCCCGACCCTGACTCTCCACTGCACACTCGCCTCCTTCATCCCTCAGTGACCTAGCCCGACCCTGACTCTCCACTGCACACTCGCCTCCTTCATCCCTCAGTGACCTAGCCCGACCCTGACTCTCCACTGCACACTCGCCTCCTTCATCCCTCAGTGACCTAGCCCGACCCTGACTCTCCACTGCACACTCGCCTCCTTCATCCCTCAGTGACCTAGCCCGACCCTGACTCTCCACTGCACACTCGCCTCCTTCATCCCTCAGTGACCTAGCCCGACCCTGACTCTCCACTGCACACTCGCCTCCTTCATCCCTCAGTGACCTAGCCCGACCCTGACTCTCCACTGCACACTCGCCTCCTTCATCCCTCAGTGACCTAGCCCGACCCTGACTCTCCACTGCACACTCGCCTCCTTCATCCCTCAGTGACCTAGCCCGACCCTGACTCTCCACTGCACACTCGCCTCCTTCATCCCTCAGTGACCTAGCCCGACCCTGACTCTCCACTGCACACTCGCCTCCTTCATCCCTCAGTGACCTAGCCCGACCCTGACTCTCCACTGCACACTCGCCTCCTTCATCCCTCAGTGACCTAGCCCGACCCTGACTCTCCACTGCACACTCGCCTCCTTCATCCCTCAGTGACCTAGCCCGACCCTGACTCTCCACTGCACACTCGCCTCCTTCATCCCTCAGTGACCTAGCCCGACCCTGACTCTCCACTGCACACTCGCCTCCTTCATCCCTCAGTGACCTAGCCCGACCCTGACTCTCCACTGCACACTCGCCTCCTTCATCCCTCAGTGACCTAGCCCGACCCTGACTCTCCACTGCACACTCGCCTCCTTCATCCCTCAGTGACCTAGCCCGACCCTGACTCTCCACTGCACACTCGCCTCCTTCATCCCTCAGTGACCTAGCCCGACCCTGACTCTCCACTGCACACTCGCCTCCTTCATCCCTCAGTGACCTAGCCCGACCCTGACTCTCCACTGCACACTCGCCTCCTTCATCCCTCAGTGACCTAGCCCGACCCTGACTCTCCACTGCACACTCGCCTCCTTCATCCCTCAGTGACCTAGCCCGACCCTGACTCTCCACTGCACACTCGCCTCCTTCATCCCTCAGTGACCTAGCCCGACCCTGACTCTCCACTGCACACTCGCCTCCTTCATCCCTCAGTGACCTAGCCCGACCCTGACTCTCCACTGCACACTCGCCTCCTTCATCCCTCAGTGACCTAGCCCGACCCTGACTCTCCACTGCACACTCGCCTCCTTCATCCCTCAGTGACCTAGCCCGACCCTGACTCTCCACTGCACACTCGCCTCCTTCATCCCTCAGTGACCTAGCCCGACCCTGACTCTCCACTGCACACTCGCCTCCTTCATCCCTCAGTGACCTAGCCCGACCCTGACTCTCCACTGCACACTCGCCTCCTTCATCCCTCAGTGACCTAGCCCGACCCTGACTCTCCACTGCACACTCGCCTCCTTCATCCCTCAGTGACCTAGCCCGACCCTGACTCTCCACTGCACACTCGCCTCCTTCATCCCTCAGTGACCTAGCCCGACCCTGACTCTCCACTGCACACTCGCCTCCTTCATCCCTCAGTGACCTAGCCCGACCCTGACTCTCCACTGCACACTCGCCTCCTTCATCCCTCAGTGACCTAGCCCGACCCTGACTCTCCACTGCACACTCGCCTCCTTCATCCCTCAGTGACCTAGCCCGACCCTGACTCTCCACTGCACACTCGCCTCCTTCATCCCTCAGTGACCTAGCCCGACCCTGACTCTCCACTGCACACTCGCCTCCTTCATCCCTCAGTGACCTAGCCCGACCCTGACTCTCCACTGCACACTCGCCTCCTTCATCCCTCAGTGACCTAGCCCGACCCTGACTCTCCACTGCACACTCGCCTCCTTCATCCCTCAGTGACCTAGCCCGACCCTGACTCTCCACTGCACACTCGCCTCCTTCATCCCTCAGTGACCTAGCCCGACCCTGACTCTCCACTGCACACTCGCCTCCTTCATCCCTCAGTGACCTAGCCCGACCCTGACTCTCCACTGCACACTCGCCTCCTTCATCCCTCAGTGACCTAGCCCGACCCTGACTCTCCACTGCACACTCGCCTCCTTCATCCCTCAGTGACCTAGCCCGACCCTGACTCTCCACTGCACACTCGCCTCCTTCATCCCTCAGTGACCTAGCCCGACCCTGACTCTCCACTGCACACTCGCCTCCTTCATCCCTCAGTGACCTAGCCCGACCCTGACTCTCCACTGCACACTCGCCTCCTTCATCCCTCAGTGACCTAGCCCGACCCTGACTCTCCACTGCACACTCGCCTCCTTCATCCCTCAGTGACCTAGCCCGACCCTGACTCTCCACTGCACACTCGCCTCCTTCATCCCTCAGTGACCTAGCCCGACCCTGACTCTCCACTGCACACTCGCCTCCTTCATCCCTCAGTGACCTAGCCCGACCCTGACTCTCCACTGCACACTCGCCTCCTTCATCCCTCAGTGACCTAGCCCGACCCTGACTCTCCACTGCACACTCGCCTCCTTCATCCCTCAGTGACCTAGCCCGACCCTGACTCTCCACTGCACACTCGCCTCCTTCATCCCTCAGTGACCTAGCCCGACCCTGACTCTCCACTGCACACTCGCCTCCTTCATCCCTCAGTGACCTAGCCCGACCCTGACTCTCCACTGCACACTCGCCTCCTTCATCCCTCAGTGACCTAGCCCGACCCTGACTCTCCACTGCACACTCGCCTCCTTCATCCCTCAGTGACCTAGCCCGACCCTGACTCTCCACTGCACACTCGCCTCCTTCATCCCTCAGTGACCTAGCCCGACCCTGACTCTCCACTGCACACTCGCCTCCTTCATCCCTCAGTGACCTAGCCCGACCCTGACTCTCCACTGCACACTCGCCTCCTTCATCCCTCAGTGACCTAGCCCGACCCTGACTCTCCACTGCACACTCGCCTCCTTCATCCCTCAGTGACCTAGCCCGACCCTGACTCTCCACTGCACACTCGCCTCCTTCATCCCTCAGTGACCTAGCCCGACCCTGAT